>JAOWBW010000337.1:1148465-1207803 GCA_026119855.1 Campanula takesimana
AAAATAAATTTTCAATGATCTAGGCCATTCGGCCGAAACTAGTTCTTTGGGGAAATCCATATTTTTTCTTCTTTTGATAAACCCAATTCAACCTCAATGATTTATATGTCAATTCCCCAAACATCGCATAAATATAAATCAATTTAATTCAAGATATAAAATCAATCTTATAATAAACTAATATCAAGATTACTATATTTATTTTTCATACTATTTAGATCAACTCCAAAATCCTTAAAAATTTTATCTTATTTCACTAGCATGCAAAACCCTATTGTTCATATTCTTAAATCATGCGTAGATTAAGTTTTAATAATTCAAAATCAATGAAATAAATTTTAGAAGATGGGATTTGATCTTACCTTGAGAATGATCGGATTGTATCTTCGAAACAATGGCGGAAAATTTTCTCCTCCCCCCTCCCAAGGATCGGCCGGCGGGGTGGGCGCGGCTATTGAAGAACTAGGGTTTTGTTTTTTTTTTCTTTTTTTTTTTTTTTTGTTTATGATAATAATGAATTTCCTCAGTTGACTAACTCATTTATTTATACCTTGGGTTGATTCTTAATTGGGTTGGGTTTACTAATAAAATTTTGGGCCAATCCAAATTCCTTGGGCCCACTTCTTTAAGTTACTTTAAAATTCTAATTATCATTTAATTAGTTAAAACCGAAAATAATATAAATAATTAAATAACTATTCCGGTTATTACATTCTTACCCCCTTAAAAGAAGTTTGTCCTCAAACTTTGACAATTCTTAATCCGAGAAGATGTCCGGGTACAATTCACGCATTTCACTTTCTTGTTCCCATGTCGCTTCTCTTTCCGAGTGATTGCTCCATTGCACTTTCACATAGGGAACCGTACGCTTTCTTATGACCTCGTCTTTTCTGTCGACGATCTTGATTGGTCGTTCATCGTACGTCAAATCTGCCCGAACTCTTAACTGCTTGTATTCAATCACATGACTCGGATCATGAATATACTTCTTAGCATGGAGACATGGAACACATTATGCACTCCAGCTAATACCGGCGGTAACGCCAATCGATAAGCCACTTCTCCGATCTATCAAGAATTTCGAACGGTCCCACATATCGTGGACTTAACTTTCCCTTAATCCCAAAACGCATAACTCCCTTCGTGGGTGATATCTTTAGGAATACTCGATCCCCTGGTTGAAACTCCAGTTCTCGCCTTCTATTGTTGCGTAAGATTTCTGCCTACTTTGCGCAGTCTGTAGCCACTTTCGAATCTGTTGTACCTATCCGCCGTGACTTGTACGAGTTCCGGTCCACTTAACTTCCTCTCACCGACTTCATCCCAACACGCCGGTGATCTACACTTCCTCCCATACAACGCTTCATATGGAGCCATCCAATGCTTGCGTGTGAAAGCTGTTGTTGTATGCGAATTCTACTAACGGTAAGTGTTCGTCCCATGCGTTTGGCCAATCTAACGAAGTAGCCCTCAGCATGTCTTCCAACGTCTGGATAGTCCTTCCGACTGCCCATCTGTCTGTGGGTGAAACGCCGTACTCATGGTCAACTCTGTTCCCATGCTTCTTGTAGGCTGTTCCAGAACTTCGAAGTGAACCTAGCATCTCGATCAGATACGATTGTGACCGGGATCCCATGTAACCTTACTATTTCGTCGATGTACAACTTGGCTAACTTCTCCAACGAATCAGTCTTCTTGATTGCCAGAAAATGTGCTGACTTAGTCAATCGATCTACTATAACCCATATAGCATCATACTTTCCTACCGTCTTTGGCAACCCACTTACGAATCCATAGCAATATTCTCCCACTTCCATTCGGGAATTGATAATGACTGCAGTAACCCTGCTGGCTTCTGATGTTCACTCTTAACTTGTTGGCACGTCAGGCATCTATGCACATACTCTGCCACGTCATTCTTCATGTTATTCCACCAATATGCTTCCTTTAAATCTCTATACATTTTAGTACTTCCCGGATGTACAGAGAACTTCGAGCAATGAGCTTCTCTTAGTATCTCTCTCTTGATCTCATCATTGCTTGGCAACTCACACCCTCTTTTGATATCTCAGAATTCCATCTTCACCCATATGAAGATCTTTTGCTTGCCCTTTCCCGATTAGAGCTTCTCTCTCCTCGTCTAATTCTTGTGCCTCTTTAATTCTACCCAACAATGCAGGTTGTAACGTCAGTTGAGCCAAATACCCGTTTACTTTTACTATCAAGTTCATCTCTTTGACATCCTTCCATATGCTTACCCCCTTAGAGATCAACGTTGCCAACATTCCATGATTCTTCCTACTTAGGGCATCTGCCACCTTGTTGGCTTTCCCAGGATGATACAATATTTCACAGTCGTAATCCTTGAGAAGTTCTAACCACCTCCGTTGTCTCATATTTAATTCCTTCTGCGTGAAGATGTATTTGAGGCTCTTATGATCCGTAAAAATCTGGCATTTCACGCCATACAGATAATGTCTCCAAATTTTCAATGCAAACACTACTGCTGCTAATTCCAGATCATGGGTCGGGTAGTTCCTTTCATGCACTTTCAACTGCCTAGATGCATAAGCTATCACCTTCCCATTTTGCATCAGTACACAGCCTAGTCCTTCAACGACGCATCACTGTAGATAACAAAACCTTCCGTCCCCGTTGGTAGTGTTAATACTGGTGCAGATACCAGTCTATTCTTTAACTCTTGGAAACTTCGTTCACATTCCTCTGACCAAACAAACTTAGCTGCCTTCTGCGTCAGCTTCGTCAATGGTCCAGATAACTTCGAAAATCCCTCTACGAACCTTCTATAGTAACCAGCTAAACCTAAGAAACTTCTTATTTCGGTTACCGTCGTAGGCCTTTCCCAATCCATTATTGCTTCTACCTTTGTTGGATCCACAGAAATTCCTTCTTTCGACACTACGTGCCCCAAAAATGCTACTTTCTCCAACCAGAATTCACATTTCTTAAATTTTGCATACAATTTCTGTCTCCTCAAAATTTCTAGTACTATCCTCAAATGTTCAGCATGCTCCTCCTTGTCTTCGAGTACACCAAAATATCATCAATGAATACTATCACACATTTGTCTAAGTATTCTTGAAATATTCTATTCATCAACTCCATGAATGCGGCTGGTGCGTTCGTTAACCCAAATGGCATCACGACAAACTCATAATACCATACCTCGTCCTAAACGCTGTCTTTGCCACGTCCACATCCTTAACTCTCAGCTGATGGTATCCGGATCTAAGATCAATCTTTGAAAAGTAACATGCTCCCCTCAATTGATCAAACAAGTCATCAATCTCGGCAGAGGGTATTGGTTCCTAACCGTCACTTTATTCAATTCTCTATAGTCAATACACAGTCTCATAGATCCATCTTTCTTCTTCACAAATAGTACCGGTGCACCCCATGGTGATACACTCGGTCTAATCAACCCCTTGTCTAACAATTCTTGTAACTGCTCCTTTAGTTCTTTCAACTCTGTTGGAGCCATCCTGTACGGTGCTCTCGAAATAGGTGTGGTTTCTGGTACTAGGTCAATGGAAAACTCTACTTCCTCACTGGTGGTATACCAGGTAAATCCTCCGAAATACGTCTTGAAATTCATTCACTACTTCGAGCGACTCTAACGTTACTCCTCTTTCTTCTGTTTCACCTATGTGTGCCAGAAATCCTACACATCCTTTCCTCAACATTTTACGGGCCTTCATCACCGAGATTAAGCCTATCCTTTTCCTCGGCCTTGAACCCACAAATCTGTACTCTTTACCTTCCTCTCCTAGGAACGTCATTATTTTCTTTTGACAGTCCACTTTGGCTTGATGCAAAGCCAACCAATCCATTCCCAGGATTATGTCGAATTCTGACATGTCTAGTTCAATGAGGTCGATATTTACATTCGTGCCTCCTATCCCTAGAGTGCAGTTTCTATAACAGGTAGTAATGGGGATAGCGTCCTTAGTAGGAGTATCTATTACTAAAGGTATCTCTAAATTTTCTGGGTGTAGTTTTAACTTCTTTGCCACAACATTACTAACTATTGAATGAGTAGCGCCAGTATCTACTAACACATAAACATCACGGGAATTTAATTGTATCGTACCTGCCACAAGATCGGCATTAACTCCAGCTGCTTTGGCGGTCATGGTGTACACCCTGCCACGGCCTCCACCATTTCCTCCCCCGTTGTCTTTATTTCCCGCAGCCGGTTCATCCTTCTTAGGTTCTGGGCACTTCCACTTCGGATGTCCCACCTTCTTACAGTTGTGACACTGCCGTTCCTTATACCAGCAAACCTCTGACTTGTGCGCTCCATCACAAATAGTGCACTTATCATAACTGATGAAACCTTGGCCCTTGCCCTTGTTCCACTCACGCTTGTTGTCATTAAAGTTCCGACCATTCCCACCATGGCCGTTGTTGGAGTGTTTGTTCCCATGACTGCCCTTGTCTCGACTGTCATCCACTGCTTTCCTCTTATTATTGTTGTGGTCCTTACCACCCTTATTTCCTTCCGATCTTTCAGTCCCTGCCTTGCCTTTCTCTTCCCGTCGATTACGGTAGTTATCCGACTCCCGTTCTACTATCTTGGCCCTATCCAATACCGCTGAGTACGTAGGCAGAGCCAGCGGTGTGATTCGGTACCGAACTCTATCACTTAATCCCGCTTCAAACTTTCTTGCCTTCTGTTCTTCCGTATCGAAGAATCTTGGCGCAAATTCTAGTAAGTCAGTGAACTTCTCACCATACTCCGCTACAGTCATACTCCCTTGTACCAAAGTCAGGAATTCCGTTATCTTAGCATTCCTCGTGCTTGCGGGATAATACTTTCGTTGAAAATAGCCTTAAATCTGGTCCAAGTAAAGGCTGCATCACCACGAGCCACAGCAGCTCGCTTTTCCGCTTCCCACCATGTCTGAGCCTTACCTTTCAACATAAAGGTCGCAAATACTACCTTCTGCTCCTCAGTACAGTTCAGAGTTTCGAATATTCTTTCAGTGCTCTTAATCCAGTCCTCAGGTTTCTCTTTAGCAGTGTCCGAGAATGAGTCCGGATTCCTCCTTTGAAATAGCTCCAACGGATCACGTAATGGAGCTTGTGGTGGTGGTTGAGCAATTCCAGCAACAGTTTGACCTATCCCAGCTACTGTCTGTGATAGTGTCTGCAAAAGGTTTACCAGGGCCGGATCCAACTGTCCTCCAGCATTACCGGTGTTGTCATTTCCCTCACCGTTCCTGTTATTTCCGCTTCTGGTATTCATCTGCAGATTTACTTTTACTTTAGAACAGGTTCGTGCTCTAGCAATATTCATCACTACAAAATACGTGCAGTATTCATGGTATACTTTACTTATTCTTTTACTAACGGGTACTTGTTAGTTTTGAATCGTGTTCGTAGGTCTTTTGTACTAGACCATTATTCAGATGTGGTTAGTTTACTTAACCTTTCTTCTCCGGTTCAGGAGTTTTCATACTTCATAATTTACAACCGTTTTACTTGGTTGCTTATTATTCTTTACTTCACTAGTTTTTTATTACTTAACTAGCTTTAACTTATTCCAATGGTCGTCTTACTTCGTACCATGGTTACGGAGATTATTTCAATCACTCCGACTTTCCCTTGTCTTTTCTCGACAAGTTAACTTTTGTTTACACAACAATAGTAAATTCAAATTTTGGGTATTTAAATTAAATAATTATTTTATTCAACTAAGGTGTGAGATTTAAACATCCCAAAATACACCCAAAATTCAACTTTGACATAAGAAAGTTTCTAACTATATTACTCCACTAATAATAAAGTAAAAGAATCTATTCTTATAACTATCTGTCATTAATTGCATCACTTCCCACAGTGTGCGTGTTCTGCTGCAAGTTGGTCATATTTCTCTTGCAATTCTAACTTCTCAGCCCAAATCTGATAGCCTGAAGTCCTAAGCCCTTCCTCATAAGCTTCTTGCTCATCTATCTTCCTTTTCAGTTCATTGTTTTGTTCTATCTCCTCCACCAGTTGTACACTGATTCGATTCCATTCGCGGTTAGCTCTAACCACATGGCTTTCTAGGCTTTGGACCTTCTTCAGCTGTACTGCTAACTTTCCTTCCACATACATTATATCCTCATCGCGTTCTCTGATGACATTCTGTAGACTGCCAACTCCTCGAGTCTCCTTCCTAAGCTCTCTTTTAACTGAGCGGAGTTCCTTAGTTAGCTGCTTAATAATCTCTTCTTTAGCTTCTATTTCTTCCCTTAGAGTAGCACTATACCTTACTGACTTCATGGGTCTCCTCGGCATGATCCTACACACCCCAATTGTAACTTAATTAGTACATAACCCCAAGATTCCATTATAACACATTAATAGAATGCAAATAGACATATAATGAAGAGATTCCTATTTCCCCAAGTATATTCATACTTTATGTACACTCTTAGTATCATTCCTAGAGTTATACTTTATCACTTAACTTCCTCAAGTAAGATCTTATTTAAGTCAAGTACTAAGTTCTCCCATTAGTCCTAACTTCCAGTTTTCTCCCATAAGACCTAAAGCCATTGCTCTGATACCAACTGTAACACCCCGAATTTTCTTAATGTATCTTGAGCATTTAATGGCATTTAATATCAATAAATAACAATAATAAATACTTCAATTTAGGGTTCACAACAGCCCCTTAATTAACCATAAATTCAAAACAATAGCGGAAGCGTAACTTAAACATGTCTTGGTAGGCAACAACCTTAACCTTCAATGTACTTCAACTTACATCAAATAAATAAGCGTACTTAAAACTACTAAATTAAGAATCTTCAATCCACCGTCTTCCCACGGCTACTTTCCTTGTCTTGTCCTTCTACTTAAATCCTGAAAACAAATTTATAGAGAAGGGATGAGCGAACGAATGCTCAGTAAGTTCATACGTGGCCTCTCCGGTTACTAAGGAGAGACGACCAGAACGAATACTTAGAATAACTTTTCAAAGATAGGTTCAGTTACTTTTGGATTCAAGGCTGCAGAACAATACAGTCTTATTACTTTTAAGATTTCACTTTCAAAGGATTATGGCACTACAATCCAAAGGGATTCATTCAAGTTTCCGTCAATTCCTTGGTAACGTACATTATAACCTCAATGCCAAAGGTACAATTTGTACACCTAGCTTCTTCAGCCAATAGTGTGGGTCGAAACATATATGGTATCCACACACATATGCTCGGGGTCTAGAATCATCCTTGTAATCAGACAATTCCTGAGAGAAGGCATGTGATCACTCATGCAATCCCTAGTTTAAGGACGAGTCTTTTCTAACTGGACTGTCCGTCAATGTCTTTTCTAACTGGACATTGGATGCCTTAACAAGTAAGTAGTTAACTTACAAGTTAAAATTAGAACATACCATGGTACAAGTATGTGATACAAGTTTCAAACTTCGATACTTAGTATATCGATGGGGACATCACTAAGTATAGATTATTTCAAGGAACGTTTAATAACGCAGAGTTCATTCAAATACTATCATGCCATACTGATAGCTGTCTTTAGAAAGAAATACCGAATTCCAATAAACAGGAGTTCAAATACTGTAAGGAACGTAATCCCTTACCTGAATTGCTTTTCCTCGCAATCTCCTCTCTGTGCAAATCTACAAGGCACGGAGTAATTTACTTTAGTACTCTCTACATTGTTAAATGTTTCTACTTAGTTAACTGAGAGATGCGTTTTAACTTCTTTACTTTGTTACTTCTTTCTTTACGTTTAAGTTTCTGACTTTGATTTACTAGTCAGTACTTTAACTTGATATAATTGCAATTAAGTCCTCTGACTTTGAGTTAATTACAATTTGGTCCCTCAACTTTGGTTTAATTGCAATTTAGTCCTTCAACTTTGGATTAATTGCAGATTGGTCCTTCAATTTTAATTCAATTGCAATTTAGTCCTTCCACTTTGGATTAATTGCAGGGAGGTCCCTTGACTTTAGTTTAATTGTAACTTGGTCCCTTAACTTTGGATTAATTACAATTCAGTCCTTCAGGTTTCCTTTAATTACAGAAAGGTCCTTGGACTTTGGTTCTGCTCATAAGGTCCCCTAAGTTTCTCTTTTTACTCACTTAGGCCCCTCTATCTTCAAGGTTTCCTCTTTATTTCTTTTAACTTTAATTCTTTTCAGTTTAGTCCTTTTCTGTTAGGAAACTAACTGAAATTTCTAATCTTATTCTTTCTTGTTAACTTTTTAACTTTAAGGTCTTCCAAGGGTTTATTCTATTTCCTCAAGTTATTTTTCTAACTTGTTAACAATCCTTTTAACGATTTTTGTTTTCCTTCCGTTAGAAACTTAACGGAAACACTAACTTTCCGTCCCAATTCTTAACATCTTCAAACTGAATTTAACACCCATAATTTACCTCTATTGCCGAGACATGCATGATCTATAATCCATTGATTTGATCAATTTTCTAGTTCTTTAAATTTTCTAAATTCCCAAACACCAATATTATTCACAATACACTTAACAAAGATCATTTAAATCAACAAAATAAATTTTCAATGATCTAGGCCATTCGGCCGAAACTAGTTCTTGGGGGAAATCCATATTTTTTCTTCTTTTGATAAACCCAATTCAACCTCAATGATTTATATGTTCAATTCCCCAAACATCGCATAATATAAATCAATTTAATTCAAGATTATAAAATCAATCTTAAAATAAACTAATATCAAGATTACTATATTTTATTTTTCATACTATTTAGATCAACTCCAAAATCCTTTAAAATTTTATCTTATTTCACTAGCATGCAAAACCCTATGTTCATATTCTTAAATCATGCGTAGATTAAGTTTTAATAATTCAAAATCAATGAAATAAATTTTAGAAGATGGGATTTGATCTTACCTTGAGAATGATCGGATTGTATCTTCGAAACAATGGCCGGAAAATTTTCTCCTCCCCCCTCCCAAGGATCGGCCGGCGGCTATTGAAGAACTAGGGTTTTGTTTTTTTTTTCTTTTTTTTTTTTTGAGTTTATGATAATAATGAATTTCCTCAGTTGACTAACTCATTTATTTATACCTTGGGTTGATTCTTAATTGGGTTGGGTTTACTAATACAAATTTTGGCCAATCCAAATTCCTTGGGCCCACTTCTTTAAGTTACTTTAAAATTCTAATTATCATTTAATTAGTTAAAACCGAAAATAATATAAATAATTAAATAACTATTCCGGTTATTACAATACATCTCTGGGGCCATTATAATGATCCTCCGAATGATATTCAGATCGATAAACTTCACAAACTCAAGTTTCTATCAGTTTCATCTCATGCAGTTCAGGTAACTTTAACGCAATTCATTTCTAGAGAAGTTTTTTTTTCTCCCTAAAGAAACCGAGTTTTTTTTTTTTTGAAATGTGACCCGGGACTCTATTTTTGGGAAGGACGTGGTATTTCTTATGTACAAAGTTGCACAGAATGCGCCTTAAGGTATTGTGCTGCACAGATCTTATGCATCAAGGTGCTGTAGTGTGCAACATCTCAATGCACATTGGGCGCAACTTTTGTGTATGTATAGGCGGATAGCATTACTCTTCTTAAGCAAAAGCTTATTATTTTTGCAGGCCATCGCAACCGCATCCGCAAATATCTCATTGGATTTCCACAATTTAAAAAGGTTGGATTTAGATGCATGGGATTGTAGTGAATGGTGTGTTGAGATAAAAAACTTACTCAAAAGCATGGATAGCTTGGAACATCTCGTCTTCAAGGTTTGTATATATAGCCTAAAATAATGCCATTCTCTAAGTATAGCCCGACCGTTTTTTCATTCATTAATTATGGATTTTATTTGCACTTGTTGTGATTAGAGAAAGGACACCGGCTGCTCTGAAAAGTTTGGGACCTCTTGGAGGACTAGCCTTTGAATGTGCCCGAGTGTTTGAAGTCACGAGTCACTACCATTTGTTTCACTCAAATGATGGATGAATGCGATCATGAACTTGAGCTGGTAAGATATCTTCTAAAGAATGCAAAAGTCTTGCAAGTGTTCAAACTTTGTACGGAGTCAATTAGTCTAGATAGAAAGTTTCAATTGATCCAGAAGATATCAATGTTCCCTAGAGGATCACAAGCTTGCCAAGTCGAATTTATCTAAGAACTTCCTTTTCATGTTTGGATTGAAGCAAGGGTGGAAAATATATATAATATATTTTGGCAATTTATGGAGTTTCGACTTGTTTTGAGAAGGGTTACAACTCAAAGCTAGTTAGGTTTTTGTAAGAGGTGCAACTGGTTCAACTAATCAACTTACTGTTTAATGAATTGAAACCTTGTCAATGTAGTTTTCTAATTTTAGTACCATTATCTCCAATCCTTTTTCTCCTTTTAGTAGTCTCATACATCATCTTTATTATTTTTAGAGGAAAAAAAAAAAATCATCTTCTACAGGATATTGTGATTATGGGACGTTATATCTTTTTGATCAGAAGGGTCTTCAATCTAGATGACTTAATACACGCGTTATGTTCTGCTGACTAGTAATGTTTGCACCAAATATTCACATCAATATATACTGCTTCTTTAAACTCCATTTATTACAGTGACATGGATTTCTTATCAGTGAAGGTCATAGATTATATATTCACTAGCTGAAATTGCTTACTGTAACAATGAGGAATTTCCTACGTGATAAATATTGATTGCATCTTATGGCAATTTTGTTGATTTTTCCAGAAATGGTCACCATTTCATAATTTGTTGGTGTTAGTAATGGTCACCCTTCTCTCCAAGTTGCAACTGTTGATCCTAGACTGTATATCCACCATCTCCAGTGATTTTTCATGCTTCTGGAATGTATTACATATTAATGGGGCATGTATGTATCTATCCGAAAATGATAATGCCATATGACAAGTTATATTTTATAGGGGGGGGGATGTTTTACTTGCACTTGCCTGTACTTAAACTATAATCACTAGTCTCACCATCTCAAAAGGACAGTTTATTTTTGAGATCCAAAGCTTGGATTGATATTTTGAATAGGAGTGATGTTTTACTTGTACTTGGGGACAAGTCCTTTCCAAGCTGGGAGAATGATATAGCAGGTCGGAAGACGAAGTCCTCTTTGCCGTAGGATTTTGAATTCCGTTTTTTATTTGGTTTCCTATTTTCATTTCTTTTCCTTTTATTATTAGGATAGTATTTTCTTTCCCATTAGGACAAGGTTTTTTTTTTTTTTTTTTTTTTTTTTTTTTTTTTATAGCATAAATACTCATCTATTGTAATCACAAACTCACTTTTTTTTTTTAATTATTATTAATCATATTTGCAGTTTTGCAACTCTTTGCACTTTGTGTGTGAATTTTTAAGTCTTCTTAGGCTTGTTCTTAAGGATTTCTCTTCGGCAGATTTCCTTTGTTAGATTGTTCCGCTGCGTCAAGAACCCACTTTGAAAATTATCAAAAGGGGAGGAGGGTAAAGAGTAAGGGACTCTTATTGGGGAAGTGACTCAGATGAGTCACAGAGGATGACCAAGTTGGTCAAGCGGCTGGACCTTTATAGGATTCCTACAAGAGATTGACCAAGACAATCGAGTGGCTAGACCTTTATAGGATTCCTACGTATCCTCGAGATGGAATCAAGCCAATCGTAGTTCAGGCATAAGAGTCCTATGGACTCAGTTGGGGGAGAAATGGGTTTATAGAAGAGACTCAAATCCCGGGAGTAGAGATCGGACTTAGAATTGCCGAAAATTTCACCATGTCAAATATAATATTGACGTGGGGTAAGAATGTGCCTTGTCACATAACATAATGACTAAGACCATTTAGACCATGTATAATGGTAGTTTAATGAGGTGTTGAATGAGAATTAAACATAGTGGGGGGGGGGTGTTTTAATGGCTGCAATGGGGAGTTGAAGGGGGTGTTCAATGGGGGTTGTGTTGAAAAAATTCAACACAATTGAATGGGAGAAAGGGGCCAGCCGGGTTGCCACGTGGCGCCTTCTGGATGGGCAGACTAGGCGCGTGCGCTTTGTCGGCGCGTCAGTTGGGCGGTGAGTCTTTTTTTTTTTTTTTTTTTAAATTTTATTGTGACACTTGGCAAGCTATGATTGGTTCTTAACATTTCTGATTTTATTTTTTATCCCAATTATTTGAGCTCAATTATTTTATAATTATTTTTTTTTTACACCAAAATTCATTTAAAAAAAATTCTCTATAAATAGAGTCTTGTTTCATTTGATTTCGACATAGAAAAAAAAAACCCTCTTTTTTTAATATAAAATTTTCAATTATCCTTTATTAACTCTTATTTTATTTTTCAATATCTTTTTTTAAATATAAATTTCTCTTATTTATTTAAATGCAACTACATAAAATTAATTATTTTTTTAAATTATAATTGATTATTATTGTTATTATTATTATTATTATTATTTACCAATCATAAAACTAAAGAATATAAAATAAAATTTAAGTGGTGGGGTATAGGATGATGAGTTGGAAGGGTGTTGAATGGGAGATTAAACAAACCATTGTAGGGTGTTGAATTATTAGGTGGAAGAGAGAGAAAATGATGTGGAGTGATAAAGTGGGTGTTGAATGAAAATTGGTGTTGAATCCATTGTAGATAGTCTTACAATGACATGTTTAATAGGGTGTTGAATGGCAATTCAACACTTAAAAGTGTGCAATGGTGTGTTTAATATGTGTTGAATGAAAGGAAGTGTTGAATCAATTCAACATAATTGAAAGCAAAAAAATTGGGACACTTGGCAATTACCCATTGGTTCTTGGGATTTCTGATTTTACTTCTCATCTCAATTATTTGAGCTCAATTATTTTACAGTAAATGATTTTATTTTTTATTTTTTTTACACCAAAATCCACAATTTTTTTCTCTATAAATAGATTCAAGTTTTATTTGATTTGGAAAAAAAAAAAACCCCCATCTTTTTAGTGAAATGAATCTTAATTATAACCACTTCAACAAATTAGTTATCGTCATTTATCATATTTATTTAATTGCAATTACAAAAAATTAATTAAGTGTGAATATTTTTTTAATTTTTTTTTTATAATTGATTATTATTATTATTATTATACTAAACATAAAAAAAAATATAAAATACATTTTAAGTGGTGGGGTATAGGATGATGAGTTGGAAGGGTGTTGAATGAGGGATTAAACAAACCATTGTAGGGTGTAAAGTTGAATGAGTGTTGAATTATTAGGTGTAAGAGAGAGATGATGATGTGGAGTGATAAAGTGGGTGTTGAATGGAAATTGGTGTTGAAACTAGTGTTCTAAAAATCGCTAGGCGGCCGCTAGAGCGGAGGTGGGCCTAGCGCCTAGAGGCCTAGGCGGGGCCTAGAATTTAGCGCATTTTTAATAATATATATATATATATATATATATATATATATATATATATATCCAAAAAGTGGCACTTATTTTTTTATTTGTTAAGATGATAACTTATTTTAATTAAAAAAAGAAGAAATGAATCATAACTAACTAATAGTATTTCATAACGGTTCAAAAATATAAATTACGCCAACCCATCTCAATAAAATTAATATTTACCCTTTAGTTTAAATCAATCGCTAGTCCATTTTAATATTTTCTTATAAGTCTATAAATCTATACTCCCCTCCGTTTCATGTGAATTGAAACTTATTTTCCTTTTCGTCCGTTTCATCTCAATTGAGACTACTCAAAATGGCAAACTTTTTAATATTTTATATTCACCCAACCCCACCACTCATTCTCTCTATTCATTCTCCACCACTCATTTTATTCAACCAACACTACTATTTACCCCACTAATTCTCTCTCTTCATTTTCTACCACACATTTTTCTTATTTTATTAGTATTCCTTAGTTTTTGTGCCATTTTTTTTTGGTCTCAATTCATATGAAACGGAGGGAGTATGTAGTTATTAAAAAAATAATGCCACTTATTTTTATTATTTGTTAAAAAAATAATAAAACATTTTAATTTTAACACAAAAAATGAATTATTATTAAAAGTATCTTTGATCATTTGTTTTCACCTTTTAGATTCTCATCCCATTTTAAATCTCATTTGTAAAACGACGTCGTTTTAGGGCAACCAAAAAATAAAATAAAAATATTACTTAGGCCGCCTAGACCAGCTTAGGCCCGCATAAATTAGCCCAAACTGCATGATCCGCCTAGACTGCCCAGGCCCGCCTAAGACCGCCTAACGCCTAGATTGGCTGCCTAATGGAAAATCGCGGCGCCTGGGGGGCCGCCTAGCCCGATTTTTAGAACACTGGTTGAAACCATTGTAGATGGTTCTTCTGTAACCTTATATTAGATTTCTCACTTCAGTTTTGAAATTCATAAGGACATCCATGGGGCTAAAGTTTTGTTGCGTTTAAAATCAACATAACTCTTAGTTCCTTTCAGTTGGAGCTCCTATAACTTTTGTGAATAATCAAATGCGGTAGATTTGAGTTTATATTTTCCCATAGTCCGTTTTCTGTGTGAATCGATGTTGTTCTGTAAGGACTTGCTTTCCTCTTCAAAAAGGAAACAAAAAGAAAAGATATAATAGTAAATGAATGAACAAATATGCTTCTTGTACTGCCGGACATGATCATTACTGATTAGTGCCATAGCAAAACTTGACAATTTTCTCATTGAACATAGGGAGCAGTGTTCTAAAAATCGGGCTAGACGGCCGTCTAGGCGGGGCCTAGGCGCTTGGCGGCCCCCAGGCGCCGCAATTTTCCATTAGGCGGCCAATCTAGGCGTTAGGCGGTCTAAGCGGGTCTAGGCGGGAATAGCATATGGGTTGGGCCTCATTATTTTAGTGTGGGAGGATAGTTTATTTTGGTTTGACTAAAGATGTGTGAATGGGCTTGGGTTAATGTAGGTAAGCTTTCACTTTTGAAACATTTAAAAATACTTGTTATAGTTATGATTTATTTTTTAGTTAAAATAAATTATTAAATTTTGATAAATAATAAAAACAATTGACAATATTTTTAGGATATATATTTATATATATATATATATATATATATATATATATATATATATATATATATATGGTCGTGCTCCTGTGAGAACCATTTTATATGAGAACCGTGAGAACCAATCATAACCATTAGATTATAAAAAAAATCAAAGGTCCAGATGCTCTAAATGTTCGGCCCCGCCTAGGCCTCTAGGCGCTAGGCCCAGCTCCGCCGCCTAACGATTTTGAGAACACTGATAGGGAGTATATAACAAACAATAAATAAAGGAGGCCGGGTTAAAAATATTGTCTCTTTTTTGCCATTGTTGATGTCATGTCGGGTTATAGTATTTGATTTTGTTGTTGTTCAAGGTGTCAATCCTCTTTGCTAAGTCTAGAGTCCATATTTTTTCAGTGAAATTCACTTTTTAACTCATTCACCTTGAACTATTGCTTGGGGCTTTGGTTCAAAATGTTGGGTATAAGGACTGCATTTGTGGTAAAAGTGAATAGTTAATATGGAAAAAAATCAACTTCATAATTTAGGCTTTCAGTGCCTCCAAAAATTTGTCTGTGGCATCAAAACAAAGTCATAAGGCTAATTGATAACAACATCACAACCGTAATACCCTTTCCTCCCATCTTCCCTAACTTTTTTTTTTTTTCTTTTTTCGAAAGGAAAATATGCATAGATTACTAGCAAGTAAATGACCAAACCAGACTCCAAAATTTTGAGCATAGCCTGGAAGATGAGTAACCAAGTCCCTCGGATGAGCATTCTCCCAACAATCTTCAGCAAATTGACAGAAATGAAAGAGATGACAATTGTTCTCCACCCCCACACGGAAGTTGGAATCAACGCATTTTCGTTGGAGATTATATCGATGAGGAAGGCAATCTTTCGCCAACCGTCACAAAAAAATGCTTAATCTTAGGCGGAATAGAGAGTTTCCAGATAGTTCACCAATATGGAGCATCATCATGAAATTCAGAAAGGGTGAGAGAGAAGGCCACTCTGTAAGCACTGCGAACTGAGAATACCCCATTCTCTGAATATTGCCATACTTGACAATCTGGTGATGTGTTGGACTGCAAAGGGATCCAGAGAATGCACGAGGCATCCTCAGGAGAAAAGATTGCATGTACAAGTGCGTGATTCATGGAAGATGAGTGGTGATCAAACAAGTCAGAGACATTAGTGAGATCCATGAAGAGGTAGTCCGGCTGTTCGACATAGAAATTGTTGTCCCTTCTAAGCCACGGGTCTGACCAAATTTGGACAGAGGCACCATTACCCATCTTCCCTAACTTAACCAATAACCACCGTTTCCTCCTCCTATATTTTTCTTTCATACTAATTGAAATGGTGAAGAAAAGCTCTAATGACAATATCGATAGGCTTAGCAGTTTACCAGATCCCTTACTTTCTCAAATCCTCTCACTCCTTCCCACTGAAAAAAGCAGTAGCCAAGAGCGTTTTATCCACCAGATGCAAGTTTCTATGGACCTCCATTACAAGCCTCAACTTTGACTTATCCACTAGATGCAAGTTTCTATGGACCTCCATTACAAGCCTCAACTTTGACGAAAAACCTATGTGCTCCCGTCCCAATAAAAAGGGTCACAACATGAAGGGGATCAAGTTTACCGTATTCATCAACAGGGTATTCATCCTAATCACATAATCAAATCTTCCTGGAAAAAACTTAAATGATAAATTATGGTTTAAGGGTCGAGAAATCTTATGTCTTTTTTGTCACAACTTTATTCTAATTCATACATAGTTCAGATTTTATAGGGACAACAGTCAACTTGTAATCATATTTTTCCCAAGACCCAAGGGTACCTACTAGAATAGGGAAAATTACCGATCTATGCAATGTATTAGGTCTTAATATTCAATTAATGCAACGTAGTGCTTACTTTTGAAAATAGACAACGTACTTGCTTATTGTGTATCAAATAATGCAACGTAATAACTTTTTAGCCGCTACTACGTTGCATTAATTGATACAACTTACTTCAAGTACGTTTGTCAAATTGTTCGGACTTTGCATTATTTGATACAACTACTTCAAGTACGTTTCACAATGTAAGAAGTCGCTACTACGTTGCATTAATTGATATAAATCGGACACTACGTTGCATAAATAGGTCGTTTGCCCGAATAGAATATGAATAGGAACAACAGTCAGCTTGTCAATTTCCTACGCGCAGAGAGTAAAAAAAATCTTCTGCAAAGCGTGAAGTGACAATTGCTAAGAAACACAAAAGTTTATAAGTTATTTGAACATTTGTATAACAGAGAGAAACTAAAACAATGAGGCAAGCCAATCCTCATACTTAAATACTTGTATAGGAGCCAAGAAGCACAAAAGTTTATAAGTAGTACTAATGATGTTTAAGAAGACCCTATAGCCAAAAATATATAAATAAATAATGGATCAGGCTGGTCAACTTATCACTGACTGGATCAGGCTGGTCAAATCAGCAAGCAGATCTGGGTGATTGTGGAAAAGGGCATAAACCTGCAAAACGAGTGCTTAAATTTACAACACCAAAGACAAACAAGATAAATCAAAATAAAGTGGGGGAGAGCAAACCAGAAAACTGTAATAAATGACAAGCATTATTACCTCTTGATAGGCCTCCTGTATAGATTTACTTTCTTTTCTATACATACTCAATATATCAAGAAATGATTTGTACACACGGTCATCACCTTGAAATCTTGTCTGCAAGCAAAAAACATGTTAGATGATTCATCTTTGAAGGTAAAATGTACCGATACTTTCAATGTCACGTTTTTTTTTTTACCTTAAACTTGTTTACAAAGCTAATTGCTTCGTCAAATTCAACAGGATTCTTAGTGTGCCGTTCATCCTCTTCTGCTGGGAGGGTGATCTCATATTCCTTGGGCAAGAAAGTATTAAACCGCAAAAGTAGATCTCGATGCTCTTTGAATAGTTCTTTAACCCTCATTATGACCCCGGCTGTATCAACTCTACGGAGAAGTAACAGTCACAAAAAGAAAAATTAATAACAAATTCAATAATGCACTGTCCTAAAAAGGAGAAAAACAAACAGCAGAGTAAAAAACCTTAGACACATGAAGTCTATCAGGACTTGAAGGAACTCATCATACTTGTCTTTTTTGTCACGGAACGTGTACTTCACTGCCATGAGATACTTGAGGGCATCATTTATTGTGGGGCTACTTCTGCATACCATTTGATATTGCCCAGACCTTCATATTCAGGGAATAAACGGATTAATTAAGAAATCTTGAGAAGCATCAATTCCAAGTATCCAAAAAATAACACTTGTAAAGACCTAATCAATATCTTTTTGCTTCAACCAAAAGCAACCCCTTGAGAAAAAGTAATTTCAACATTTGAAAATTTTGCTTATAATAGGGACAACAGTCTACTTGTCAAAGATGTTTAAGAAGACCCTATAACCAAATATAAATAAATATAACATGAATTACCATTTGATTCTAAAGTTGGTAAAGTAATGGCTCTGACACTCGGCTTTATCATCTTTGCAGCAGCTCAGATCTTCCCTTTGTGCCATCAGCTTCCTGACCAAAGATTTTACCTTACTAATATCACCATCTATCTTAGACATTAAAAATTCTTTGGGTTGACAAGCCCATAACAACCCCTCCACAAGAGCTTTATGCGTAAATGGCGAGAATGAATCATTGTAAAATGCCAATCGTTTGACTTGATGTCCCCCAGGAATTGGGAGTGCTCTTAGGTCCTCAAGATTGACGTCCACATTGGTATTCTCTTCTTGTTTAACCACTGAAATCTCGAAATGCTTAAACTTCAATATAAAGTCTCTCAACTTGAGCAACAATGAAGTAGCATTACCATTCGACAAATAGATTACCATTTCACCCTCCATTGGGATTGTACCTTTACAACATGTTAAAGGAGGGATGGATCCGCTACCATAATATTTATATAAAAGTAAAGATGGGGCATTCAAGTTGACCTCCAGTACGTTTATGCATACTAATTGGCTCAACCGCCGTAGTGAGAGACTTGAAACACATATTCTTTTCAACTTGTTACAGTGTTCTAGTTTTAGATCTTCAAGCATAGGATAACTCTGCAAAAGCTCATCCAAATACTTATCTGTCATGCTGGTGTTAGTCAGTTCCAAGTGTTTCAAATTCGGAGCATCTAATTTTATGCGCAAATCACAATCACGTCGAACCCCTTCCTTATGAACATTGTATATAAATGATTCGAGATTCAGGGCATTGATACTGATTTCATCCATCTCGCTTTTCAATTCAGTGATTTCAAATTGTTTGAGATGAGGAAACTTTCCATGCACCATAAATTTCTTCAACCCCGTACAATCCTCAAGAATGAGACTCTCGATCAAAGGGCAGCGGGAGAACAAATTATGAATATCATTCTCATCTAACTTGACATGGCATAGAATCAGTGATCGTAGGGAAGTGAAGTTTAAGGTACTAACACTACCACAAACAACACGTGACTTAGACTTACACCCTTTTATGCAGAGGGATATCAATTGCTTGGCAGCCACGATCCTCTGTATTATCTGTGACATTGATCTCGAGATGTTCATGATCGATATGTAAAGATGCTTGACTCGGATTGACATAGAAACTTCTATCCACATGTCAAAGAGAGAAGCGAGTTCGACATCCAACATATCTACAGAAAATGTCAAGTTTTGTACACTGATATTATGCTGGAAATATCTTAGGAGGGTTTGAAGAACAAACCTCGGGAATCTGGGTACAAAAGTATCATCATTGGGATTTTCCTTGAGAAAGGATGTTTGATCAAAAATGAGATTGGGTCGAGAAGACCATGCTTGTGACCATGTCTTTGATAGGATGCTTGCACGGGCTGCTTCTGTTACTGGGAGGAAAGATAGTACGTGTTGTAAAATGAATTCTGGAATTTCAGATGTTTTGTCACAGCTTGAATTGAGACGAGACCAGATGAAATCGATTATAGTTTCCATCTTCAATGACCTCTTCCTTGAATAAAAAACTGAGCAATTTGATTCCATCGCACCAAGAGATCAGTGAATCAAGGACACAAACCTGCTTCAAGCAAATAATTTTCCCATGCTTAAGAATAATGATATAGGCATGTGACTAATAGTAAATAATAAAAACCAGTCAAAATTTCCTTTAAAAAAAATCAAAACCATATTGTACCAAGAAAACGATTTGCCATATTAATGTTGAAGCAAGAACTACATAGTTAATCTCTCTCTCTCTCTCTCTCCCCCCCCCCCCCCTTCTAACAACTCCAATTTTTTTCGATGCGGTGGTAAGTTAACATGGTAACAAAGCTCATGGTGACAAAGAGAATAATTTGAATAGTCACGCTAGCATTTATCCTAAAAAAAATATTGTTTTTGGCAGCTTAACGTGATGGTTTCAGGTTGTAACTCCAATTGTTGAACAC
Source organism: Campanula takesimana (assembly GCA_026119855.1). Taxonomy (NCBI): domain Eukaryota; kingdom Viridiplantae; phylum Streptophyta; class Magnoliopsida; order Asterales; family Campanulaceae; genus Campanula; species Campanula takesimana. The sequence goes on from JAOWBW010000337.1 coordinate 1,168,925, forward strand.
GAAATCACAGATTCAGTTTAAAAGAAGAGAGAATAATTGGAAATTTAGGAAGAACTGAGAAAATAAAAAAAAAATGGTAAGAGAGGAACAGAGGGTAGGAAGAGAGAGAAGTTAGGTGTGAGATAATATATTTTTTGTTGCCCTACTCCCTCGGTTCTTCCCTTTTACCACTGAAATTAGGAACATATAATCCTATCATCGGATAGAACAATTAAAAAGAAAACTAATACCCAAACAAAGACTAAAGTCTAACAAAACAACAGCGTTTTACCTGCGGAATAAATAAAATCAAAGATTCAGTTTAAAAGAAAAGCGAAGAAATTTTGGAAGAAATGAGAACAAAATGAATAAGAAAGTGACAGAGGGTAGGGAGTGAGAATGCTCGGACTCGAGTACTAGTGTCTGATACGGGTACATATCTGAGTGTCGGATCCGACAAAATTTTAAGATTCTATAACAAATTTAGTGTAAAATAGCCACACCCACATCCATGTACTAACCTTTGGACACGGATACTTAGGCAAAAATGAAGTGTTTGAGCATCAAAGAGTGAGATAATGTTTTTTTCCACTGCTTTCCACTTTTACAACTGAAATTAGGAACACATATCCTATCATCTGATGGAACAGTTACAAAGAAAACTAGTACCTAAATAAAGGATAAAATCTAACAAACTGACTTGTAGAACACTTTTGTTAAACGACTGTGTTTCACCTAGAGAATTAATAAAAAGATACCAAACTCATTCATCTTCTAACAATCACCCACATTTCAAAACGAACCCTAACTTTAATGTAACACTTGAGATTTTAGATGAGTTGGTAACTTAAGGCGCCACTGCCATATCTTTACATTTCCAAAACCACATGACTTGGTTCTCATGGTAAGTAGCATCAATTACGAAAACTAGAATAAAAATTTATGTTAGCTATCAACCATGAAAATGGACTGACATGGATTTCAATACAAATGCAATTCCTCAGAAATCAAATAAAATGGATTTTGCATCAACGTTAACCAATTAACCTGTTTGTTTGGGTAAGCCTGGAGTAAATTGCAATATCTAACCCATACGAAGTTCATTTATATATATACTCCCTCCCGTCCCATAACAATGGGCACAAAATGTCTCTTGCACAAGAATTAAGAAAAGTGTAAGAAAGTGTAAATGTTGTGAGTGTAAAAGTAAAGTAGGAGAGAGAATGAGTGGGATAAATAGTAAAGATTCTTTCCATTTTTAGTAATGTGCCCATTTGAATGGGACGCCCAAAATGGAAGTTTGTGCCCATTGTTATGGGACGGAGGGAGCATATATTTTTATATAAAAAAGTTGGTACAAAAAAATCAAAACTAGTAGCGCTTATGTATAAATTTGAAGTGAAATACCTGTGTCAGATAGCGACACAGAGTTCGATAAACAATCCAAACCTTAAGGAAAGGGAGGAAAAGTACCCATCGTGATGAGTAAATTTGATTGAGTTGGAGGAACAGAACTGTAATACCCGAAATTTTCCCCTCATTATTTTTATTTTGGGACTCTTTTATTTATTAATTGGGCCAAGTGAATTAAAGAAAGTATTGGGCTTAAGTGACTAAGTTAAAATAGAAAAGCCCGAGTCATTGTTTAAGAGAAAAAGGAATCCTTTTTAATTAGGGAATTGAAAACCCTATAGTATATATACTCTCCCAAAACCCTAGCCTCTCTATTAATTATCAAAAGGAAAAGTGAAAGAACGGGAGAGAGAGGCTGCGCAGAGAGAGCGGCCAGAGAGAGGGAGACGCAGAGAAGAAGAAAGAGAAGGAAGAAGAAAGAGAAGGAAGAAGAGAAAGTGAAGAGGGATCAATCAAGGTAAAACCTACCCTCTAAGCTTTAATATGTTCTCCGTTTAGTCACCTAGTGATTTTAAATATGGATTTAGAGAACCCTAACCCTAATGATGAAACTAGGGTTTATAAAGAGTTGGTTTGATGAGGAAGACGATGGGTGTGTGTGTGAGTATGCGTGTGAATGGATGTGTGTGTGAACGTGTGCATGTCCAGTGTGTGTGTTCTATGCGTGTGTGTGTGCTGTAAGTGTGTGAGTGTGTGTGTGCCCTGTGTGTAAGTGTGCGTGTGTGTGTTTAAAAGAAAAACAGTGTATATATGTGTTGTGTGTGTGCTGATAGTATGTGCTGCGATGATTAGTGATCCGTGTTTAAGTATTCTGCATTGAACAATAATCTGGGATGATTAGTAACACAATCTGGGAATAGTAAAATTTCGCTGTGAATAGTAAATGTACGCTGTGAATAGTAATCTGAGTTTATAGATGCTGTGAATAGTAATCTGAGTTTATAAAAAGCTGTGAATAGTAAATTTACGCTGTGAATAGTAATCTGTGAATAGTGTTTTGGGTTGAGATAATGGAATCCCTAAAACATATTAATGAAGAATAGAAACCATGTAACCCTAAGGGTATTTTAGTAATCCGAAAGGGGTATTTTGGGAACACCAATAACGGGTAGAACAAACCCTAACGAAGAGCTTAAGATGATGAACTCGTGAAGTTAAGAAAGAAAATGGAATTGGGGACGGGGTTAAATATTGCTCTTGCCCTAAAAGTAGTATCTTTGCGTGATTGTAGATTCAACGCAAGGACCCGCTAGAAGTCAACGCTAGCAAGGTAAGGGATTACGTTCCTAAGTATCTTGAATTCTTTATTCATTGGAACTCTATAATTCTTTCATGAATGCTATATGGTCCATAGCACTTGAACTCCATGTTAATGAATGTCTTTTGTATATCTTACCTATGACGTGTTTTGGTCGTAGGGAATCTTAGAACATTTGAATTTGCATGTGCTCTCGTTTAGGGAACACTATTTTGGAAAGTATGCTATATCTAATTGCAACAGGTGTAGCTGTATAGTCCCTGAAAAGGACTAACTAGTGCCTGAAAAGGACTAATGTGGAAACGGTCCTAGGAAACGGACTAATGGAAATAAGTCTAGTTAACTACTTGTAACTTAGACTTTGTGGAACTCTAGATTATCATGATAACTCTAAATAAGGGAGCACCCTGAAAAGGTGTAAGGTCTCTTATTCACTTAACACCCTGAAAAGGTGTTTGGAACTTGGAATTGACGGAATGGAATTAGGACCACAAATCTTTGAATAGTTAACTGTATTCGTTATATGCAGTTAGTATTTTAAATGATATCCGATCTTTGAAATTATCAATTGAGTCCGTTCTTTCGGTCATCTCTCCTTAGCACCCGGAGAGATCCCATATGAACTTACTGAGCATTGTTCGCTCACCCCTTCTTATATTATTTTTCCCAGGTAAAGACTAAGGCTCTAGGTGGATTGCAAGGAAGGGCAGTCCGTGGTAATCAAGGAATTTTAGATTTCACTTATGTTTTATGTTGAGCTAGTGGGTTGTACTAGCCGTTAGAATTCAAATGTTAGTTACGCTTCCGCACTATTTTGAATTATGGTTAAGTAAACTAGCCGTTGAATGTTAACATTTGGAATTTCCCATAGTTTATGGAATTTATTTATTATATGAAAGTTCGGGTCGTTACAGTTGGTATCAGAGCTATGGGATTAGAGCTTAAGGGATAGGAACTCTGATATTGAATAGGTTTGAATTGAGCGTTCTAGGAAGACTAGGGTCGCTTGAAGTCAAACTTTCTATTTAAGGAAACTTTCTATTTCGGGAAACATTCTATTTAAGGAAACATTCTATTTAAGGAAACTTACTATTTTAGGAAAGAACTTAAGATAGGACTCCTCGAGAAATGTAGAGGAATATAAGTGAACACTTGGGAAGTGAAACTTGAAGGGTTACAATAGAACGATAACCCTATAAGTTACTTATGCAAATGATGATTGTGGTCTTATATCTTTAAGTTATATGACACTGATAATGGTTATGATTTAATCGAGGTCATTGACGGACATAGAAGAAACTCGAAAATGAACTTGAAGTATAGAATAATTAAGCAAAGAGAGATCCAGAGGTATGCACTCAAGGTCCTGAAGCTGAAAGGAGAATTAAAAGCTAACAAGGCCAAGGTGAGTCTTGCATTGGGAAAACGGATGCGAGATAGGAAGGCTCGGCTAGATGCTAGCAGAGAGTTAGAAGAAGTAAAAGAGACTATGAGTCAGAATGAGAGGTACTATCATAAGGTCAGAGAAGAGGCCAATAAATGGTATTATGAACTAAAAAGAGTTCAAGGAAGAAAAGGCTAGAGAGCTTAAACCGACCACACTCATAGGTAATGAAGCACCAAATGAGGAATGATTTGTAGCTGATGATAAATCGAGGAAGTAGATATCAACCTTGAAGGCAATGAAGCTAATCCAATTGAAATTGATGATGATGAACCACCAATGGTACCGGTTCGTAGAACCAGAGGAAGACCAAGAGGATCTAAGAAGGCTCCAAAGGTGCCAAGTGGAAGGCCTAGGGGAAGGTCTAGGAAAGTGATATTCCATGATTGAAAAGTTGAGCATGGGGGTTATTTCTATCTATAATAATGATAGTTATTTCTAGTTTGGAGAAAAATACTAGAGTTTTGTTGATTTTTATTCCAAGAAGATCCTCGTAATAAAAGTTATGAATTATTTAAAGTAAATGGCTTGTAAATTGTTTTTGTTCTTAAGCTTATAACGTGTGAGCTATTTAGAACAAAGAAGTATTAGTCAAGTGAAAAGACCATGAGTATAATTGGCCTAGTGAGACGACCAAGTGTAAACGATAGCGGGTCTAGTAAACCGACCTGTGAATTTAAGTCCGAGTCTAGTGAAACGACTTACTAAGGTGATAATGGTCTAATGAAACGACCAATGAAAGTATTAATCGGCTTATTGAAACGGCCAAGTAAAATTAGTTTTGGTCCAGTAGAATGATCAAAACAAGAATAAAATGACCTATTGAAACGGTCAAATGAAATTAGTTTTGATCTAGTGAAACGATCGAAACAAAGAAAAGTAACCTAGTGAAACGGTTGAATGTAAAAAGAAATTGGCTTGTGAAATGGCCAAGTGTGAATAAAAGTAGGTCTAGTGAATCGACCTATGACTAAGAAGTAAAGTCTTATGAGATGACTTCCCTAAGTGAAATTGGTCTATTGAAACGACCAGAGATCTAGTAAACCGATCTTTTGTAAAAGTTATATCTTTTGGGGACGGCCTTTTTATGTGGAAATATTAAGCATAGTAGCAATGCTTGTGTGGCGTGAGTAATGCCGTTAGTCGCGGTAATAATAAAGAGAAACCCGAGGACTGGGTGAGGGATATGGGAAAAATATTCAAAATCTTGAATTGCACACCTGAGTAAAAGGTAGTGTTGCGACATTCGTGATGAAAGGACAAACCTTGAAGTTGTGGGAATCCGAGAAGGGGGATGTGTTGCGTGTGGAGATGCTGAATTCACGTGGGATAGGCTTAATCGTGTGTTCAATGAAAAGTAATATCCGATGAGTGTTCGGAAGGCCAGAGTGGCAGAATTTATTATGTTGACACAAGGAAAATCAACAGTGGATGAGTAATGTGAAAAAATTCACTGAGCTGTGGGAGTTCAAGGAGCAAAGGATACTAAAGGAAATGGCAGAGGTAATGGAGTATATTTACCATGACAGCCACAGATGCTAGAACCACCAATGATCTTGTGGTAGGTACGACTCAATTATACTCCCGTAATTTTCGTGCTTTGATTGATACTAGTGCTACGCATTCTGTGATAAATGCTTGCTTAGCTAAGAGAATGAACTTAATTCCTGAGGCGTTAGAGAGTTCTTTAGTGGTAGATACGTTAACTAAAGATTCGATCCTTATCACGTCTATATATAGGAAGTGTTCCTTGAAATTGGAGGTAAAAGAACTTGAGGTTGATCTCATAAGTTTAGAAATCAGAGAATTTGATGTGATCTTAGGAATGGATTGGTTAGCTGCGTAACATGCCCATGGGGATTGCTTTGAGAAGGTAGTCCATTTCAGAGTACTATCAGTAGAAGAATGTTGTTTCCAAGGAATGAAACCTAGAAACCGATCGAACCTTATATCGGTAATGAAGGTTCGTAAGCTTTTAAAGAAAGGATATGAAGGATTCTTGGCGTACATTGGTGATACGAGCAGAAGGAAGTAACGATCAAATCACTTTCGGTGGTTAAGGAATTCAAGGATGTATTTCCGGAAGATTTGCCAGGCATACCGCCTGAAAGGGAAGTAGAATTTTCTATCGATTTGGTACCAGAAACTACACCAATATCGAAGGCACCATATAGAATGGCTCCGACAGAATTGAAGGAATTGAAGGAGCAATTGCAAGAGTTATTGGATAAAGGGTTGATTAGGCCGAGTGTATCACCATGGGGTGCACCGATATTATTTGTGAAAAAGAAGGGTGGGTCGATGAGGTTGTGTATCGACTATCGTGAACTGAACCGCGTGACGGTAAGGAACCAATACCCGTTGCCTAGAATAGATGAATTGTTCGATCAGCTTCGTGGAGCGTGCTACTTTTCAAAGATAGATTTGAGGTCTGGGTACCATCAATTGAGAGTAAAGAAGGAAGATATATCTAAGACAGCCTTTAGAATGAGGTATGGGCATTATGAATTCGTAGTGATGCCGTTTTGGGTTAACTAACGCACCGGCAGCATTTATGGAGCTTATGAATCGAATATTCCAAGAGTTCTTAGACAAGTGCGTAATTGTATTCATTGATGACATTTTGGTGTACTCAAAAACCAAGAAAGAACATGAGGAACATTTAAAGGTAGTACTGCAGATCTTAAGAGAACATAAGCTATATGCTAAATTCAAGAAATGTGAATTTTGGTTGGAAAAGGTGGCATTCTTAGGGCATGTAGTGTCAAAAGACGGGATTGCCGTAGATCCGACAAAGAAAGAAGCTATTGTGGATTCGGAAAGACCAACTTCGGTAGGTGAAATAAGAAGTTTCTTAGGTCTAGCTGGCTACTATAGGAGATTCATAGAAGGATGCTCAAAGTTTTCAGTGCCATTAACGAGGTTAACTCAGAAAGGAGCCAAGTTTGTTTGGTCCGAGGAATGTGAAAAGAATTTTGAGGAATTGAACCGACGATTGGTGTCTGCACCAGTTCTTGCGTTACCATCGGGAACGGATGGGTTTGTGATATATAGTGATGCTTCGCTGAAGGGACTAGGTTGCGTGTTGATGCAAAATGAAAAGGTTATAGCGTACACATCTAGGCAATTAAAGAACCATGAGAAGAATTATCCAACCCATGATCTAGAGTTAGCTGCAGTGGTGTTTGCTTTGAAGATATGGAGGCACTACTTTTATGGGGTGGCATGTCAAATTTATACTGATCATAAGAGTCTTAAGTATATATTCACCCAGAAGGAGCTTAATATGAGACAAAGAAGATGGTTGGAGTTATTGAGCGATTATGATTGCACGATTTTGTACCACCCTGGCAAGCTAATAAGGTGACAGATTCGTTGAATAGAAAGAACCGTAGAACGTTAGCAACGTTAGTTTCTAAGGAGGAAAGTGCGTGGAACCGCATTGAGATTTCGAGCATGGGAGTGCAAGTTAAGGGTCATTTGGCTAAAATGAATGTTCAGCCAACGCTTATGTATAGGATTAAAGAAGCACAAGGAGTGGATGAAAAACTAATGAAATTGCATGAGAGTTTCTAAAGGGAAGGCAAAAGACTTTCGTGTGGGGGAAGATGGAATCTTGAGGTACCAATCTAAAATATGTGTGCCAGACAATGAAGGTATCAAGAGGGAGATCTTAAGGGAGATCTTAACGGAGATCATTGTTCGAGATTCTCCGTACATCCTGGAAGTACAAAGGTGTATAGAAACTTAAGAGAGTCGATCTGGTGGGACAATATGAAAAGAGATATAGCCGAGTTTGTATCAAAGTGCTTAGTATGTCAACAAGTGAAAAGTGAGCACCAGAGACCGGCAGTATTACTACAGTCATTACCTAATCCAGAGTGGAAGTGGGAGCATATAGCTATGGACTTGGTGGTAGGATTACCAAGGACATTGAAGGGCTATAATGCAATTTGGGTTATTGTGGATAGGCCTACGAAGTCGGCTCACTTTCTAGCGATTAAGGTGAATGATTCGTTAGGGAAATTTGTCACGACCCGAAACCCCGTCCCTATTTTTTTTTAGTAATAAATAATTATTTATTTATTTACTTGCTTAACTGTTTATTTAATTATTTAGTTAATTAAAAATTTAGGTGTGCATTTTTGTGTGTTATAATATTTTATGCTTAGCATTTAATTGGTTTTGTGCTAGTATAGAATTGTTGGGTCTTAGTTGTTAGTATAAAGTATCAGTTTTTGGGTAAGTAGTGGAGGAGGGGGCTAAGTGTAAATTTTTGAATTATTATTCACCTTCTCCCTCACCTCACCTCACCTCCCTCCCTCACTCTTTCACAGCCATTTCTCTCTCTCTCCTTGGATTATGAAAGGTAAAATCTCCCTCTTCCTTCTCTCTTCATTTCATTCATCTTCCCCCCATTTCCTCTCATTGTTCATGTTATACCAAATGTCTAGATCGTCACTAGGTTCGTGGGAAGCTCAATAGAAGTTGATTTGGTTGAGTTTGGATTCCTTTGAGGTAAGTTACTAAGCCCCCCCTTTAGCTTAAAATTGGTCATTTATGTTTTGTGTGAACATTGGATGATGATTTAATGCTTAGTTGTGAATTTAAATGATACTTTGTACCTTTGATCATCTTTTGTAAATGTTGGGAAATGTTGAGATTTAAACCTTGGTTCGGGTCCTTAGTTGATGTTGTTTGAGTTCTTATAGACTTCTATGTCATGTTGAGTGCTTGGGTATGCAATAGAAGGGTGGAATTCGTTGGGTGTAAAGTGGGGTTGATTTGAGTATGAATTTTGGAAGAACCCAGGAATTTCTGCAGATTTTCTCTGTGCGGCGAAGGAGGCGCGCGCTTCCTCTGGAATGAGGCGCGCGCGCACCCTCACTCTTCTTTTGGCTATGTCCTTCTGGTCTAAGGAGGCGTGCGCATCCTTTTAGGGAGGCGTGCGCTTCCTCGCTTCCCATTTGATTGATGTTCCTTCTGATTTCAGGAGGCGCGCGCATCCTCTTTGTTTGAGGCGCGCGCTTCCCCTCCCCTGTTCTGGTAATAGCTCATTTTTCGTTCAATCTTCGGTAAGTCATAACTTTCTCACCCGGACTCCGTTTTAGGTGTGTAAACTATCGTTTTAAAGCTATTTTTGAGTACTTCGAGATGAGCGGGTTTATTAAATGAAATGTCTTGGTTGAGAGTGTTGGTTTGGGTCCGTTTGTGATCATGTTTGTAATGTGTTAAGGTGTGTAACCATTGTGCTCTTTTTGAGTAACTTCAAGTGTCATGTTGTTGTTGATTTATCTCTTCATGAGAATTAGTTTGCATCCTTTGTGATGAATTTGGCTTGGTTCCCTACTTTGGAATCAATGCCCCGTTGTTGTTTCAAGCGAGTATTTATTACTATGTGCTTGTATAGAGTCCAGCTGGCATTGTTGTGTGTTTTGGGCAGTGATGTATATTATAATGGCACGAGCCGAGTCCAGTATAATGTACTTCACTGGTAACCCAGTTTCCCCATGTTCAGTGGCCTTGAGTGGGATGCCCCTTCCCGTGATCGTGGTTGGGATGAGCTAGCTCCTATGGTGAGTATTCTAGCTATTGGCTTGGGGGTATGACTATGTGTTATTTCCCCCACTACTGGTTGTTGTTGTTACTTGGTTCCAGAACCGGCTTCAGCTCGTTCATGCTGCTCAACGGACTCTTCTCAAAGGATGGTGTTCCGTTTATAGAACCTTGGCTCAGTATCCACTTATGAGTGTTTATTTCCGCATTATGTGTTATGTGATGAGTGGACTATATCTTTTGTGTTATATGCATATGTGAATGCCTATTGATTGCTCATTTGTGATTATCATGTTGGCATGAAATGTAGTTGCATATTAGTAGCTTACTGAGATTTTATCTCACCCCTTATTTGTTTACTGTTTTAGATAAGGGCGTGCATCCGGGATAGGCCACTTATCACAAGGAAGGCGTCGAGGTGGTAAATTCTTTTGGGTATGTTTGTAAAGGCTACATTATGTAAATGTATAACCTTAATGGGTAGTGTATCCGTGACTTGATCTTGTAACACCTATTTTGGATAATGTTGGTGTTCATTCTTTTGCATAAGTTAATGTAGGCCTTCGTGCCAAGTAATTTAGTTGTGAAAGTTATTAAAAGTAAAGTGGAGGTTTTGTACTCCAAAGTGGATTTCGTTTATCTTTATGATAGTTTTCGAAAAGTTTTTGTTAAATGGGATTTATGACGTCTTCCGTGCGCGTCCCGAGCGTGGGGCCATGTAGGACCACGGGTACGGGGCGCGACAGTTGGTATCAGATCTAGGTTGTAGATAGTCTAGACTGACTAAATGACCTAGGAGGGTAATCGAGTATGGAGTGAGTAACGATGAGTGTCTTATGCAGGTACTCGGTAATCATGGTCGGGTCTTATAATGAACAGGGTGGACCTGCCGAACAGGGAAATGCAAGGGAAGAAGCCCTAGCAATGTTTCAAGGGATATTCGAGGCGGCATTGAAAACCATGAATGATAACAATCGTAGAGAGGCACCATTGGCTCCGAGGACTGGACTGGAACAATTTCTGAGGATGAAACCGACAGAATTTGATGGAGGGTCAGATGTGGCTACAACGGAAAGGTGGGTTGAGTCTATGGAGAAGATCTTTGAGGTCTTACAAAGCTCCGATGAGGATAGGGTAAGATTTGCGACCTACAAGCTAGTTGGAGGCGCAGAGTATTGGTGGAAATCGTTGAAAGCTAGTTGGGAGGAGGCACGAGTACCCCATGTTTGGGAGACGTTCAAGAAAAAGTTCAAAGAGCATTTCATTCCTAAGGTGGACCAAGATAGGAAGGAATCTGAGTTTCTTAGCTTGGAACAAAATCTATTGACGGTGGCCGAGTATGTTGCCAAATTCACGGAATTGGCTCGCTATTGCAATTACATGGTTTCGACTGAAGAAAGGAAGACCTCGAGGTTCGTCAAAGGGTTGAAAACCGTGATCAGAACCCAACTCACTTCCCACAAATTCCAAGACCTACAAGATGCCATTGATCGTGCCTACCAGGTGGAGCAGGACATTGTAGAGCATAAGAAGAGGACGGAATCAACAAGTGTAGCGAAACAAGGAGGTCAAGGGAAGCCACAACCTCATCGTGGTGACTCTAGAGGAGCACAGAACATGTATTCACTTTTCAGGGGAACTTCTCAAGGACAACAGGGCAATAGGAATCAAGGTAACACCTCGGGGGGTCAGAATAATCGGGTTTGCAACTATTGTCAAAAGGGAGGGCACTCTGAAGAGAAATGTTGGAAAAAGCAAGGTAAGTGTTTGAATTGTGGCCAGTTGGGTCACTTCCAGTTTAATTGTCCTAAACCGAAGAATCAGTCAGTTGGTAGTGGTACCGGGTCGTCTTCGGGTCAGAAGAGGGATGCCTCGGGCAAGCCCAAGGTGCAAGGTCGTGTCTTCGTCATCAACCAACAACAGGCTTCGAATGCTTCTGACGTGATTGGAGGTATTATTTCTATGTCTAATAGGAGGGCACGTGCACTAATAGACCCGGTTCTTCGCATTCTTATGTGTCTGTGCATTTTGCATCTCAGTTATCTTCGTTGCCTGAGTCTCTACATTTTGTGTTAGAAGTGTCTACCCCTATGGGTAAGAGTTTGGTGACTGATAAGGTATTGCGTGATTGTGATGTGCATATACGTGAGCATGTTTTACTTGCTGATTTGATTATATTGCCATTGCAAGATTTTGATATCATTTTGGGTATGGATTGGTTGAGTCGATACCATGCTACTGTTGATTGTTTTAAAAAGGTGGTTACTTTTTCTACCCCTAATGTCCCTGAATTTTCTTTTGAGGCGATTCCTTTGAGTAAAAAGGTTCATGTTATTTCGTATATGAAGGCTAGAAAATTGTTGAACCATGGTTGTGTTGGGTTTTTGGCCAGTGTTCTAGATACTACGAAAAAGGTTTCTAGGGTGGAAGAGGTAAATATCGTTAGGGAGTTTCCGGATGTGTTTTCTACGGAGTACTCTATGCCTCCTGATAGAGAGATCGAATTTTGTATAGACTTGCTTCCAGGTACAACTCCTATATCGGCGGCACCTTATAGAATGGCTCCGGCTGAATTGAAAGAATTGAAGGAGCAGTTGCAAGAGTTACTTGATCGTGGGTTTATCCGCCCTAGTGTGTCACCGTGGGGAGCTCCGGTATTGTTTGTCAAGAAGAGAGATGGATCTTTGAGGCTGTGTATCGATTACAGGAAGCTAAACCAGGTAACCATAAAGAATAAATATTCTCTTCCCCATATTGATGACTTGTTTGATCAGCTTCAGGGGTCGGTTGTCTTTTCAAAGCTTGATTTGAGGAGTGGTTATCACCAGTTAAAAATTCGTTCTGAAGACGTTCCCAAGACTGCATTCCGTAGTAGGTATGGGCACTATGAATTCCTTGTTATGCCTTTCGGGTTAACGAATGCTCCTGCGGTATTTATGGATATGATGAATCGGGTTTTTAAACCGTATCTTGATACTTTCGTGGTGGTGTTTATCGATGACATTCTGGTTTATTCGAAGTCTCGGGAGGAGCACGAACAACATTTGCGAATGGTCTTATCTATTCTTCGGGAGAAGCAATTGTTTGCGAAATTCAGTAAGTGTGCTTTTTGGCTCGAGGAGGTTTCTTTTCTGGGGCACGTGGTTTCTAATGGAGGGATATCCGTAGATCCTTCAAAGATTGAAGCTATTGTGGATTGGAAGAGGCCGGAATCAGTTACGGAGATTCGGAGTTTCTTGGGCTTAGCCGGGTACTATAGAAGATTTATTGAGGGATTTTCCAAAATTGCTACCCCGTTGACTCAGTTGACCAGAAAGAACGTGCCATTTGTGTGGGAAGAAAAATGCCAAATGAGTTTTGATGAATTGAAAAGGAGGTTGACCACCGCTCCTATACTTGTGTTACCAAATGGGAAAGATGAATTGGTTATTTATAGTGACGCTTCTAAAGAAGGCCTCGGGTACGTTTTAATGCAAAATGGGAAAGTGATTGCGTATGCTTCAAGGAAGTTGACTCCGAGTGAGCAGAATTATCCTACCCATGCCATGGAACTTGCGGCTATTGTATTTGCGTTACACAAATGGAAGCATTATTTATATGGGGCAAGGTTTGAGATTTTTACCGATCACCAAAGTCTGAAATATCTTTTCTCGCAAAAGGAGTTGAACAATAGACAGCGCAGATGGATGGAATTGTTGAAGGATTTTGATTGCACCATTTCTTATCATCCGGGTAAAGCAAATGTGGTCGCCGATGCCATTAGTCGGAAGTCTTATGTAGCTTCATTGATGGTGCGTGAATGGAAAATGTTGGAAGATGTTCGAGATTGGGATCCTTGCGAGTCCAAGCATGGGGCTATCTTTGCGAACATTAAGGTATTACCTGCCCTAATTCAATAAATTAAGGATGCTCAGAAGGATGATCTCGAGTTAATGAAGATTTCGAGTAAGATTGGGGACAAAAAGTTTGAAGGGTTTTCTCTTAGTTCTGAAGGGGTTTTGAATTATAGAGGTCGTTTGTGTATTCCTAATGTGGAAGGAGTAAAGCGCCAAGTTCTGGATGAGGGACACAAGTCGAAGTATACTATTCACCCCGGGAGTACCAAAATGTATCGGGATTTGAGACAGCATTTCTGGTGGAGTGGCATGAAGCGGGAAATAGCGGGTTATGTATCAAAATGTTTGACTTGCCAACAGGTTAAAGCGGAACATCAAAGACCCGCGGGGTTACTTCAACCTCTTGAGATACCGGAATGGAAATGGGAACATGTGACGATGGATTTTGTGTCCGGATTACCGCGTACGAGGAGAAAGCATGATGCAGTTTGGGTGGTCGTAGATAGATTGACAAAGTCTTCTCATTTTCTACCCATCGAGATTAGCTATTCAATGGAAAGACTTGCGACCTTGTATATCAACGAGATCGTGAGATTGCATGGGGTTCCAGTTAGTATTGTTTCTGATCGGGATCCTAGATTTACATCTCGGTTTTGGCAGGCATTTCAGAAGGCTTTGGGTTCTGAATTGAGGTTTAGCACGGCCTTTCATCCACAAACCGACGGTCAATCGGAGAGAACGATTCAGATTCTTGAAGACATGTTACGGGCTTGTTCGATCGACTTCGCGGATTCTTGGGATACTCATTTGCCTTTAGTGGAGTTTGCTTATAACAACAGTTTTCAATCGAGTATCGAAATGGCTCCTTATGAAGCTTTGTATGGTAGAAAGTGTCGGTCTCCTATTTGTTGGGACGAAGTCGGGGAAGCTAAGATTTGGGGTGTCAATTTGGTTAGTGATTCGGTTGAAAAGGTAAAGCTTATTCGAAATCGTCTAATCACCGCTCAGTCTAGACAAAAGAACTATGCCGACCACCGAAGGCGAGATCTTGAGTTTCAGTCGGGTGACTTCGTGTTTTTGAAAGTGTCTCCGAAGGTGGGAATCCGAAGGTTTGGTAAGAAGGGAAAGCTTGCTCCAAGGTTTATTGAGCCTTTCGAGATATTAGATAGAGTTGGGACTCTTGCTTATCGTCTTGCGTTACCGCCTTCTTTAGGCCGATTGCATAATGTGTTTCATGTTTCAGCGCTTCGTAAGTATGTGTATGATCCATCCCATGTGTTGTCTGAAGTACCGGAAGATATTGAACCGAATATGTCTTATGAGGAGAAACCAATTCGAGTGATTGATACCAAGGTGCAAGAGTTGAGGAACAAGAGCATTGCCCTAGTTAGAGTGGTATGGAGGAATCATGAAGTCGAGGAGTCAACTTGGGAACTTCGGGAAGAGATGGAACGGAAGTATCCGTGGTTATTCGAGCCTCTTGGTAAGTGTTAAAATTCGGGTCGAATTTTCTTTTAGGGGGAGTGATTGTCACGACCCGAAACCCCGTCCCTATTTTTTTTAGTAATAAATAATTATTTATTTATTTACTTGCTTAACTGTTTATTTAATTATTTAGTTAATTAAAAATTTAGGTGTGCATTTTTGTGTGTTATAATATTTTATGCTTAGCATTTAATTGGTTTTGTGCTAGTATAGAATTGTTGGGTCTTAGTTGTTAGTAGAAAGTATCAGTTTTTGGGTAAGTAGTGGAGGACGGGGCTAAGTGTAAATTTTTGAATTATTATTCACCTTCTCCCTCACCTCACCTCACCTCCCTCCCTCACTCTTTCACAGCCATTTCTCTCTCTCTCCTTGGATTATGAAAGGTAAAATCTCCTCTTCCTTCTCTCTTCATTCATTCATCTTCCCCCCATTTCCTCTCATTGTTCATGTTATACCAAATGTCTAGATCGTCACTAGGTTCGTGGGAAGCTCAATAGAAGTTGATTTGGTTAAGTTTGGATTCTTTTGAGGTAAGTTACTAAGCCCCCCCTTTAGCTTAAAATTGGTCATTTATGTTTTGTGTGAATATTGGATGATGATTTAATGCTTAGTTGTGAATTTAAATGATACTTTGTACCTTTGATCATCTTTTGTAAATGTTGGGAAATGTTGAGATTTAAACCTTGGTTCGGGTCCTTAGTTGATGTTGTTTAAGTTCTTATAGACTTCTATGTCATGTTGAGTGCTTGGGTATGCAATAGAAGGGTGGAATTCGTTGGGTGTAAAGTGGGGTTGATTTGAGTATGAATTTTGGAAGAACCCAGGAATTTCTGCAGATTTTCTCTGTGCGGCGAAGGAGGCGCGCGCTTCCTCTGGAATGAGGCGCGCGCACCCTCACTCTTCCTTTTGGCTATGTCCTTCTGGTCTAAGGAGGCGTGCGCATCCTTTTTAGGGAGGCGTGCGCTTCCTCGCTTCCCATTTGATTGATGTTCCTTCTGATTTCAGGAGGCGCGCGCATCCTCTTTGTTTGAGGCGCGCGCTTCCCCTCCCCTGTTCTGGTAATAGCTCATTTTTCGTTCAATCTTCGGTAAGTCATAACTTTCTCACCCGGACTCCGTTTTAGGTGTGTAAACTATCGTTTTAAAGCTATTTTTGAGTACTTCGAGATGAGTGGGTTTATTAAATGAAATGTCTTGGTTGAGAGTGTTGGTTTGGGTCCGTTTGTGATCATGTTTGTAATGTGTTAAGGTGTGTAACCATTGTGCTCTTTTTGAGTAACTTCAAGTGTGATGTTGTTGTTGATTTATCTCTTCATGAGAATTAGTTTGCATCCTTTGTGATGAATTTGGCTTGGTTCCCTACTTTGGAATCAATGCCCCGTTGTTGTTTCAAGCGAGTATTTATTACTATGTGCTTGTATAGAGTCCAGCTGGCATTGTTGTGTGTGTTTTGGGCAGTGATGTATATTATAATGGCACGAGCCGAGTCCAGTATAATGTACTTCACTGGTAACCCAGTTTCCCCATGTTCAGTGGCCTTGAGTGGGATGCCCCTTCCCGTGATCGTGGTTGGATGAGCTAGCTCATATGGTGAGTATTCTAGCTATTGGCTTGGGGGTATGACTATGTGTTATTTCCCCCACTACTGGTTGTTGTTGTTACTTGGTTCCGGAACCGGCTTCAGCTCGTTCATGCTGCTCAACGGACTCTTCTCAAAGGATGGTGTTCCGTTTATAGAACCTTGGCTCAGTATCCACTTATGAGTGTTTATTTCCGCATTATGTGTTATGTGATGAGTGGACTATATCTTTTGTGTTATATGCATATGTGAATGCCTATTGATTGCTCCTTTGTGATTATCATGTTGGCATGAAATGTAGTTGCATATTAGTAGCTTACTGAGATTTTATCTCACCCCTTATTTGTTTACTGTTTTAGATAAGGGCGTGCATCCGGGATAGGCCACTTATCACAAGGAAGGCGTCGAGGTGGTAAATTCTTTTGGGGTATGTTTGTAAAGGCTACATTATGTAAATGTATAACCTTAATGGGTAGTGTATCCGTGACTTGATCTTGTAACACCTATTTTGGATAATGTTGGTGTTCATTCTTTTGCATAAGTTAATGTAGGCCTTCGTGCCAAGTAATTTAGTTGTGAAAGTTATTTAAAAGTAAAGTGGAGGTTTTGTACTCCAAAGTGGATTTCGTTTATCTTTATGATAGTTTTCGAAAAGTTTTTGTTAAATGGGATTTATGACGTCTTCCGTGCGCGTCCCGAGCGTGGGGCCATGTAGGACCGCGGGTACGGGGCGCGACAAAATTAGCCAAGTTATGTATTGATGAAATTGTGAGACTGCATGAGATACCTGTTTCGATAGTGTCTGATCGAGATGCAAGGTTTACATCGAAATTCTGGAAGAGTCTACAACAAGCATTGGGTACGGAGTTGGCAATGAGTACCGCTTTTCACCCACAGACGGATGGATGGTCGGAAAGGACTATTCAGACTCTAGAAGATATGTTGAGAGCTACGTCGTTGGACTAGCAAGGGACATGGGACGAACATTTGACGCTAGTAGAATTTTCGTATAACGATAGTTATCATGCTAGTATCAGAATGGCACCGTATGAGGCATTGTATGGAAGGAAGTGTAGATCACCTACTTTCTGGGACGAAGTTGGTGAGAGAAAGTTAACTGGACCAGAACTTGTCCAAGTGACCGCTGATACGGTACGACAGATTCGAAAGTGGTCATTAACCGCTCAGAGTAGACAGAAGTCGTATGCCGATCGCCGAAGACGCAATTTAGAATTTCAATTAGGCGACCATGTATTCTTGAAAATTTCGCCAAATCTGAGAGTTATGAGGTTCGGTATCCGAGGTAAGTTAAGCCGAGATATGTGGGACCATTCGAGATTTTGGAACGAGTTGGGATGGTAGCTTACAAGTTAGCTTTACCGCCTGTGCTAGCTGGAGTACACAACGTATTTCATGTGTCGATGCTAAGGAAGTACATCTCTGATCCGAGTCATGTGATCGAGTATAAACAACTAAGAGATCGTGCTGATTTGAGTTACGACGAGGAACCGTAAAGATCGTAGATCGGAAGGATCAAACCTTGAGGAAAAGGGTGATTCCTTATGTGAAGGTGCAGTGGAGCAACCATACAGAAAGAGAAGCTACGTGGGAGCTCGAGAGCGAGATGCGAGAGGCATACCCGCGCTATTTTCTGATTAAGGTACGTTTAGTTTGGTGGACCAAACTCTTTTAAGGAGGAAATAATGTAATACCCGAATTTTCCCCTCATTATTTTTATTTTGGGACTCTTTTATTTATTAATTGGGCCAAGTGAATTAAAGAAAGTATTGGGCTTAAGTGACTAAGTTAAAATAGAAAAGCCCGAGTCATTGTTTAAGAGAAAAAGGAATCATTTTTAATTAGGGAATTGAAAACCCTATAGTATATATACTCTCCCAAAACCCTAGACTCTCTATTAATTATCAAAAGGAAAAGAGAAAGAACGGGAGAGAGAGGCTGCGCAGAGAGAGCGGCCAGAGAGAGGGAGACGCAGAGAAGAAGAAAGAGAAGGAAGAAGAGAAAGTGAAGAGGGATCGACCAAGGTAAAACCTACCCTCTAAGCTTTAATATGTTCTCCGTTTAGTCACCTAGTGATTTTAAATATGGATTTAGAGAACCCTAACCCTAATGATGAAACTAGGGTTTATAAAGAGTTGGTTTGATGAGGAAGACGATGGGTGTGTGTGTGAGTATGCGTGTGAATGGATGTGTGTGTGAACGTGTGCATGTCCAGTGTGTGTGTTCTATGCGTGTGTGTGTGCTGTAAGTGTGTGCGTGTGTGTGCGTCCTGTGTGTAAGTGTGCGTGTGTGTGTTTAAAAGAAAAACAGTGTATATATGTGTTGTGTGTGTGCTGATAGTATGTGCTGCGATGATTAGTGATCCGTGTTTAAGTATTCTGCATTGAACAATAATCTGGGATGATTAGTAACACAATCTGGGAATAGTAAAATTTTGTTGTGAATAGTAAATGTACGCTGTGAATAGTAATCTGAGTTTATAGATGCTGTGAATAGTAATCTGAGTTTATAAAAAGCTGTGAATAGTAAATTTACGCTGTGAATAGTAATCTGTGAATAGTGTTTTGGGTTGAGATAATGGAACCCTAAAACATATTAATGAAGAATAGAAACCATGTAACCCTAAGGGTATTATAGTAATCCGAAAGGGGTATTTTGGGAACACCAATAACGGGTAGAACAAACCCTAACGAAGAGCTTAAGATGATGAACTCGTGAAGTTAAGAAAGAAAATGGAATTGGGGACGGGGTTAAATATTGCTCTTGCCCTAAAAGTAGTATCTTTGCGTGATTGTAGATTCTACGCAAGGACCCGCTAGAAGTCAACGCTAGCAAGGTAAGGGATTACGTTCCTAAGTATCTTGAATTCTTTATTCATTGGAACTCTATAATTCTTTCATGAATGCTATATGGTCCATAGCACTTGAACTCCATGTTAATGAACGTCTTTTGTATATCTTACCTATGACGTGTTTTGGTCGTAAGGAATCTTAGAACATTTGAATTTGCATGTGCTCTCGTTTAGGGAACACTATTTTGGAAAGTATGCTATATCTAATTGCAACAGGTGTAGCTGTATAGTCCCTGAAAAGGACTAACTAGTCCCTGAAAAGGACTAATGTGGAAACGGTCCTAGGAAATGGGCTAATGGAAATAAGTCTAGTTAACTACTTGTAACTTAGACTTTGTGGAACTCTAGATTATCATGATAACTCTAAATAAGGGAGCACCCTGAAAAGGTGTAAGGTCTCTTATTCACTTAACACCCTGAAAAGGTGTGACACCCTGAAAAGGTGTTTGGAACTTGGAATTGACGGAATAGAATTAGGACCACAAATCTTTGAATAGTTAACTGTATTCGTTATATGCAGTTAGTATTTTAAATGATATCCGATCTTTGAAATTATCAATTGAGTCCGTTCTTTCGGTCATCTCTCCTTAGTACCCGGAGAGATCCCGTATGAACTTACTGAGCATTGTTCGCTCACCCCTTCTTATATTATTTTTCCCAGGTAAAGACTAAGGCTCTAGGTGGATTGCAAGGAAGGGCAGTCCGTGGTAATCAAGGAATTTTAGATTTCACTTATGTTTTATGTTGAGCTAGTGAGTTGTACTAGCCGTTAGAATTCAAATGTTAGTTACGCTTCCTCACTATTTTGAATTATGGTTAAGTAAACTAGCCGTTGAATGTTAACGTTTGATTTGAATAATGTTGACGTTTGGAATTTCCCATAGTTTATGGAATTTATTTATTATATGAAAGTTCGGGTCGTTACAAGAACAATAGGTGGGATTTGATTCTAGGGTTCTATGTAAAATAGGGGAGCAGAAAAAATAGAGAACTTAGCAGAGCACGTCATCATCCATCCAAGTTGGAGAGTTGTGAACGAAGGCAAACACTGACACCCAATACCCGTAGTTATAAACACCGTCCCGACCGGGTTTACCGCACTTTTTCATTATATTTAAACATTAATCACTACTGATGATATCAGTGACTCAAATGCGTCACTTTTTCGTGTCTTCAAAGCTAAATTCTTACCGTTTGTGGTTTACTAAAGGCCAATGTGGAGCCGTTTCCAAGTTTCACTTGGAGAAGCATTTGGGCATCACAGGTTCTGGTTCCGAAGGACAGTCATTGGAGGTTTGGTTTGGGGTTGGCTATCATTATTCGAGATGTCTTATGCAATTTATGTGTAAATCTTAATTGCAACTATTACATTATAGACGAGCCTCCGTTATTTGTTGAACGCTGTCTTCTTAAACTTTGTTAATGCAATTATGTGTTGTTTGCTTAAAAAAAAAAAAAACACGTATTAACAATAGCTAAACTGTCCAAACAAAAACTAGATTAAACTCTACTACTATTAACATCCTAAAGGAAGTCAAATTACATCATAAGTTTAATCTCATTGAATAAGAGATTAATAGATTACTTACAAGTCTGCAATTTAAATTTCTTGGATTTGAGAAGAGGCTGACCTTTGTTCTGGTAAAGGGGTAAACGAACGACCAAGCAAACAACTGCGTTGAATAATGAAATTTTGTTTAAGCGTGTATAAATTTAGGGCAAACTTTTACAAACAAACCCCTCAAATTTGAATATTGTTTGATTAGGGTCCATTATTTTTAAAAAGGTTTTAAGTTTCATCCCTTCCGAAATAAATACATAAATACGGTATTTATTATGTTGAAAATTTTATTTCAAAATAATTGTCTAGTATTTTAATTGCTATTCTTAAGTGGTCTCTTCTTTCAAAAAATCTCTTATCAACGTTTTTTCATATTTCAAGAATATAATTAAATATTCTTTTTCAAACGTATAAAACTAGTACTAACCCCGTGCCAAACGGCACGGCAAGAGTATAGACCATTGTGAAAATAGAAATAAATTAAACCTTAACCCAAATCTTCCCCGTTTCTTCTCTTTTTCTTCTAACTCCCAAACCAACCCACTAACCATTACCCTGTTTAACCTCCAACCCTTACACTATCTTATTTTTAATTTATTCAACAAATGAAAATGAGAATTAATCAATAGCAGTTTGAATGTTTTGTGGTGAATTGATGATGGAGGGTTGTTTGATTTTTGGGTTGTGTTTGGAGGAAAAAAGAAAAAGAATGTGTCTTGCGGTTTTTGGAGGGGTGGGAGGTTAAAATCTGGTTAAAGAAAGGAGAGAATTGAGGCCGTTGGATCAAATTTCAGAGATTAAATCTGAGCCGCTCTTTGTAAAGCGGTTATTTCCGCTTTGTATTGTAATATAGACTAGTATTCGTGCCCGTGCCAATGGCACGGCGACAGTCTGAAAAAGCGACAGTCTAAAAAGGTGAGGAATGAAAAAAAGAAACCTCAAACAAAGCATGTCATTTATTTATTTTATTACGTACAACAGAATTGTCAATTGCATTTGCTTGTGTATAGAAAACACACAAATAATCTAATAAGCAGTTGCATATATAACTGTAAAACATCAATCTAGACATGCTCAAACAAACCACAATTTAAGCAAAATAAAACCAACAAAATATAATTAAAGAGACAATTTACAAAATTTTCATTTCATCAAATAATTGATGCATCAATCATGTTATCTCAGGAAAAGGTGGGGATACAGACACCCACCAAATTGGTAAGTAGCCCACATTAATTAAACCATCCACAACTCCAACATATCAAAGTCTAAACTTTGTAAATACACCCACTTTTTTTCCAATTTTACCCACTCATGTTTAAGCACCCACTCAGCCATTCTTTCCCTAGCAACCTCCATAACCCCATCTCGTTTCTTCCTCTCTTTCCCACTATCCTCATTATGAACAATTAAATCTATAATTTTTGTTCATTAAGATTAATACGCAGAGAGGACGTTATCAGTTTCATCATATTACCTGCAAAGATAATTATGAACAATTAAATCTATAATTTGACTAGTCAACATTAAAAAAAATGTGGTTTACCTGTTTGCCCATTGTTTGTATTATGTTAAAATTGCGCTAGAACTCTTTCTTTATACACACATATGACATTTATTTTGGTTAAAACATTAAATCTATGAGGGCAAATTGCACCATACTACCACCAAGTTTACTTGAAGTTGCTATGTGGGACATAATATACCAAAAGTTGCAATTTCATACGTAATGTTCACACAAAGTTGCTATCTAATGTAATTTTCAATGTCCGTTAACTAGGTTGGATGGAAAGTAACGAAAATTAACAAAATGGACGGAAAGTTTGACGGACTCTCTTGAAAATTGCATTAACCACCTTTTTTTTTTTTTTTTTTTGAATCAAACAACACGATTTTATTAGCAAATACACAAAGTTTGGAGTTGGCGATTCACATGTGACGGACGCTCAACCCAAATGGTGGGGCATTCATTAACAAAAGAAGCCCAAGAAACAACACTTGCCAAAACATTTGTCGTTCGACGAAGTAAATGCATAGAGACAAAAGATTTTGCATTGAGCATATCCCTACATGCACTAAAAAGGTTGTCCAACTCAGAAGAACCATGTGAACATGAACACCCCGTCAAAAACATCCTTAGAATCCACCGCAAATTCCATCTTTGTATAATCCAAATCAAAAACTCGGACCGCATCGTAAAAATCAAGTGCCATGCCCTCTTCCACCCTAAAATATTAAAACTCGCTTTTTACCATTTGTCCATTATAGTTATAGGGTACACAAAAAAGAGATTGTAATTATAATATTGCATTTGACATAATAATGGATGAAATACTTTAGTTGTTCACACTTCCACTTCCACCCCTCCATGTGAAAGCTTAGGGGGTGTAAGTGTGAATAATTTAAAATTTCCATTCATCATAATCTAACGGAGTTAACTTTTTGGGGCTTGGGCGAACATTTCCCAGAGTGTAGTGGTTTTCGCGCAAAAAAAATAAGTATAGTGGTTAAAGTGGAAGTCAGTCAAAAGTACAGTGGCTGAAAATGAACTTAAGCCAAATAGTTAACACCGTTGAAGAAAATCACAAGAAATAAAATATAAAAAAAAGATGTATAACCTGCAATGAAACAGCAACATTTCCAATCATAAAGGAGTCCTTTTTGATCAACGGAATCAGAAGTTTGGCCAGAGATGCAAAATTCTTGTGAGTGTCGGTTGGATAGCGACAAAAGGCAGGTAACAGTTGCCAACAGCCTTGGGCATGAGCCTGCAGAACTTGTGATATTACAGACTTTTTAACTGGCAAAGAAGAGAAACTTGATCCCAGATATACAGGTTCAAAAGTCAAGTGACATCATGATTGAAATACAAGCTACATAGTCAATAATGACACACAGTATTATTTTGGCTATACTTTGAACTCAAACCAATTCAAGTTTCTTGTTTGGTTGCCATGGAAACTGGAATAAAGAGAGAACAGTAGAAGAAAAGAAATAGCAAAATAACATAAAACTAACTCTTTTCCGTCCCAAAATGATTTTCACGTTTGACTATTCAAACTTTTTAAGGATATAAACATTTGCTTCACTAGCATGTTATGTTTATGCACATTTAAGCCTAAATTGTAGAAATGTGAAGAACTTTTTGGGACAATGAATGAGAAGATCATTTTGGGACGGAGGGAGTAGTTTTTAGTCTAAATCCTATTACACAGCTAGAAAAGAATATAAGAGTACAGTTCATTTATGTTTTCCATTTCTTTTCCAGTCACTTCATGAACCAACTTAGTGCAAAGCAAATTGACAAATAGATATATAAAACCACAGGTAGGACAATACAGATCTTCATAGTCTAACCTCTTAAAGATTAAAAAAATAATTAATAGAACATTAGATAAAGTCACTAAATAATTTACCCTACACCACAGTGGAAAACATATCTATATTCAAGAAGTTACCTTTCCTACTGGCCCATTGAAAAGATTTTGTGAGTGCCACCACGTGCTCAATAAAGAACCCCAAGGAGGCTCCAGAAACATAATTTTTCAAAATAGGCATGAACCAAATGTTTCAACAGGTCAGGTCTTTGGCATTAAAGGAGATAGGCAGTAGAGAAAGCAATTTCTCGGCCCCTGTAGCAACTGTAGCAGAGCCGATACATTCCTGAAGCTGCATTTTATCAAGACAGATAGGCGTACCAAATAAGTCTATGAATTAAGTGAAAACACAAGGTTGATGAACTTTCATTAGGTAATATATATGAAGGAGGGAAATATACATAAAGAGGACAAGCTGTCCACCAAAAAAGGAAAAGAGATACAGGATAGACGAAACGACAACAAAAATAAAACAGAAGCTATACATAATGAAATGATAGAACCATAAACTACATATCTACTTAGGCAAATGAAATCAAGAAACAATGATGTTTGCATAACGAAGACTCAAGGTAAAAAAGCTAATTCGGGTTTTTTGTTGGACGCTGGAAGAGATGGGTAGGTGCAGAGTGTCTTTATTGAAATTAATACTTCCCATAATTCTCAACCTCAGGTCATCAACACTGGCTTTAAGAGTTTTGACAAGTAGGATGTATCCACTCAGTGTCCACAACACTCACAATATTTACTTTTTCTTAATTTATATGTAAAGTCAAATTAAAACCTTTAATATGAGACGGAGGGACACAGATTCGAAAATGTTGCATTACCCACTACAGCAAATGGTCATGGTAAATCAAAGTATGAAACTAGGTTTTTAAAGCTTTTCTCAACAAACAAATATTTTCCCCATAACTGTGAACATGCCTTGAATCATTGAGCCCCATCACACCTCTTGCTGTGAATTTGTAACTCATTTTTTGGCATAACTTTACGAAATATGTGTAGACAAGACTGTAAAGCTCCCATAAAATGTTAATTGACAAAAGCATCTGATCTTATACATTTAGTTTTATGAGCTATTATCATAAGTAACAAAACGGGATTAGAGATGGCGACATTAAAACTAGAAAATAGTAATTACATAGATTCAAATCACTAAACAGTATACAAGTTGACTTCCATATTAAAAAGTTGCATTATTTCACTACAGCTTACACAGCCACAAAAGAAGCGCCAAACATAAAGCTTTCACCCTAGCTCCGATTCAAACACAAGAACACACAATTTAAGCAAATTCAACTTGGCATGTTTGTGATCCCTTATGGGACATTGATATCTTCTCAATCAATAACTGAAGTTTTCTCTCTGAACTATAAGACTGTATACCAAGTTTAAGTACTTGCAAGACCTTCACATTCTTCAAAAATAATAAGTTTGAGTAGAATGTGATATGAGGTGTTGTGCCAAACAATAAGTTTGTGTTTAAGAAGAGCAAGCCGATATAAACATAATACATGCATAGAATGTGATATGAGGTGTTGTGCCAAACAACATCTTAATGAATCAAATTTACTCTTTTCAAGAATGAAAGAGTTATGTTTACTTTACCTTGAGTGCATGACTTGAAATTGATAGAAACTTGAGCGTGCAAAGTTTACTTATCTGAATTTCATAATCACGATTGTTATTGCAGAACCAGAGACCTATCTTTAGCCTTGCCAGAGAATGTATGCAAATGACAAGGCACAATCTCCGGTTTGAAGAACGAGATCATCAAGAACAGAGCAGCTTGACAAAATCTTCTGAACAGAAACTTCATTCCCATACCCAACAGAATGAAGATGCTGAATCTTAAGATCTGGAAAGCTAAAAGATGAATTGCTGGCAACTACAAATCTGATTTTAAAAAGATCCAGCTTTAACACCACAAGCTTATTGAAATGGAAATGATCCATTTGCAAATAACAATGAGGAATTTCCTACGTGATAAATATTGATTGCATCTTATGGCAATTTTGTTGATTTTTCCAGAAATGGTCACCATTTCATAATTTGTTGGTGTTAGTAATGGTCACCCTTCTCTCCAAGTTGCAACTGTTGATCCTAGACTGTATATCCAACATCTCCAGTGATTTTTCATGCTTCTGGGATGTATTACATATTAATGGGGCATGTATGTATCTATCCGAAAATGATAATGCCATATGACAAGTTATATTTTATAGGGGGGTGATGTTTTACTTGCACTTGCCTGTCTTAAACTATAATCACTAGTCTCACCATCTCAAAAGGACAGTTTATTTTTGAGATCCAAAGCTTGGATTGATATTTTGAATAGGAGTGATGTTTTACTTGTACTTGGGGACAAGTCCTTTCCAAGCTGGGGAGAATGATATAGCAGGTCAGAAGACAAAGTCCTCTTTGCCGTAGGATTTTGAATTCCGTTTTTTATTTGGTTTCCTATTTTCATTTCTTTTCCTTTAGTAATGGAATTTCCTTTTATTATTAGGACAGTATTTTCTTTCCCATTAGGACTAGGTTGTTTTTTTTAGTATAAATACTCATCTACTGTAATCACAAACTCATTTTTTTTTTATTATTAATCATATTTGCAGTTTTGCAACTCTTTGCACTTTGTGTGTGAATTTTTAAGTCTTCTTAGGCTTGTTCTTAAGGATTTCTCTTCGGCAGATTTCCTTTGTTAGATTGTTCCGATGCGTCAAGAACCCACTTTGAAAATTATCAAAAGGGGAGGAGGGAGAAGAGTAAGGGACTCTTATTGGGGAAGTGACTCAGATGAGTCACAGAGGATGACCAAGTTGGTCAAGCAGCTGGACCTTTATAGGATTCCTACATATCCCCGAGATGGATTCAAGTCAATCGTAGTTCGAAGTGGTGAAAAGCTAAGGCAATTCAAACTAATGAGAAGCTAAGGCGTCTTAAACCAAAGAGATTGACCAAGACAATCGAGTGGCTAGACCTTTATAGGATTCCTACGTATCCCCGAGATGGAATCAAGCCAATCGTAGTTCAGGCATAAGAGTCCTATGGACTCAGCTGGGGGAGAAATGGGTTTATAGAAGGGACTCAAATCTCGGGAGTAGAGATCGGACTTAGAATTGCCGAAAATTTCACCATGTCAAATATAATATTGACGTGGGGTAAGAATGTGCCTTGTCACATAACATAATGACTAAGACCATTTACCATGTACAATGGTAGTTTAATGAGGTTTTGAATGGGAATTAAACATAGTGGGGGGGTGTAACGACCCCAAAAATCCGTTTTATTTATTTTATAATTATTTTATATTTTTGAGAATTTTAATTTAAAATTATGTGTGCATTTTATGTGTTGCATCATATTTCATAATTTGCACATCTTATATGATTATTTGTGTTAGTTAAAGAATTAGTAGTAACATTTGTTTTGGAAGTTAAGTTGTGTTAGTGGAATTTTATGGGCCAAAGTATAAAAAAATAAGGTACAAGGGCTTAGTTGTTCAACTTGGAAGAAGGAGGGGCTTAAATGAAAAGTAAAAAAAATAGCACAAAACCCACCTCTTCACCCTCTCCCCTCTCCCTGCGTTTCCCCTCACTCACACTCACCATCTTTCCCAAATTTCTTTTCCCTGAGAATTTGCCATTGCTGTAGAGAAGAAAAGGTGAGTTTTGATCTTCTTGATTTTCCTTCTTTTAATTTACTACTCCATTTTCAAATCTAATTATATATAAATGTTCAGGGAGTTGAATAGATCATATCTACCGAACAATATATTTTTCTTGACTCATTCCGAAAAATAGGTAAGTTACTAATCCCCCCTTTAAATGTTAAAATGGTCATAAGTATGCTATATATGCTTTATACGTTATAAAATAATGTTTTGGATATACTTTTATATACTTGTAATTTTGGGACGGAGGGAGTAGTAATAACTTTTATTATACTTGTTATTTGTGGGAAATGGGTATATGGGTATAGTAGTTTTGGATTTGGGGGAGTATGAGAGGATGCAACCTTATATATGCTTTATATATTATACTCCTACTCGTGGGACGGTAAAATAATATCTTTAGTTAAATGTTAAATAAATGAATTATAAAATTATACTATTATTTATGGGACGGGGAAAGAAGTGAAAGTATCCTAAAGTGGGTATATTAGTATATTAAAAATTATAATGATACTTGTGAAACAGAGGGAGTAGTAAGAATTTATACATAGCTTGTTATTATTGGGAAGGCTATAGAAGTTGGTGTTGGTATTGTGCTTGGGCTGAGTTTGTAGCCTTTGTAAGGGTTGAAAATGTTGAGGGTTGATAAGGTTAGTGTTTTGGGTTGGTGAGATGAAGGGAGTATTTTGTTTTCAGCCAAAATGAGATTTCTGGGCTGATTACACGACTCGTGTAGGGGTACACGAGTCGTGTAAGGAGAGATTCTGAAGGGGTGTTTTTCTACACGAGTCGTGTACTGTTACACGACTTGTGTAAAAGTTCTTACACGAGTCGTGTAGTGGTACACGAGTCGTGTAAGGGCCCAAAGTCTGAACTTGTATATTTTTACGTAAAATCTTCCGGAGGTCATAACTTCTTCATCCGGACTCCGTTTTAGTCGTGTAAACTATCGTTGGAAAGCTCTTCTCGAGTACTACACGATGGGTTGGTTATTGAGTGGGGTTTTGATTTTTATAGCACGTAAATCCAGTAGGTGATTAGTACCAAATTGAGTATCCATGGTTCATTATGGTAGAGTTGGTCTTTTGTGATCAAGTTTGAATTAATGTGATTGTTTGGATGGATTGTGTGATGACTTAATGTCAATATGGTGCATACTATTATGAAAACGTGTTTACTTCTCTATGATGAGCTTGTGTGGTTCCCTACTTTGGAATCATACCCCGTTTGTTGTTTAAGCAAGTTTTCTTTGCTTCGGTTGTGTCTAAAGTCCAGCTGGTACTTTTGTGTGTGTTGGGCAGTGATAGGGATTATAATGGTCTCCGAGCCAAGTACCTTATAAGGCTCCTATCATTGGTTTCCCATTTTTAACCCCTTCCTTAGGCCAAAGGTTGGGCACTTTGGGTTATGACTTTGTGTCATTTTCCCCCGTTGTTGTTGTTGTTGTTTGGTTCCGGAACCCGTTTCAGCTCTTCGATGCTGCTCAGTTGATGCCTCTCAGATGGCTATTGTTTGGTTTGAGAACCTTGGCTCAGTATCCACGTATGAGTGTTTATTTTCGCTTTATGTGTTGCATGATGAGTTGGTCGTTATTTCCAACCGGTATGGGACGGTTGGCGATAGGGAGCCTCTCATATTATGTGCTATGTGTTATACGCTTATTTGTTAATATTGTTTCTTTATGATCATCATATTAGCATGTAATGTAGTTGCATTTTAGTAACTTACTGAGATTTATTCTCACCCCTTATTTGTTTACCGTTTTAGATAAGAAGGAGTCCAGGGAATAGGTCACAGCACAGGGAGGACGTTGGTAAAGAGATATTTGGTAAGACTTTTGGGAAGTGATGTGTATAAAGGATACATTATGTAAATGTAATACCTTTAGGGTAGTGTACCCGTGACTCAGTTATTTGTATCATCTCTTTTAGTAGGTGTTCGTGTTTGTAAATTTTATAAGTAAAGTTTGTTATAGCCAAGTGGCTAAGTACTCATTTGAGAAAGTTTGTTTTGTGACTTAAAGTCATGTTTGGTAACGTTTTGGTTGTGTGAACCCTTTTAAGAAAATATATTTCGAAAATTTTTAGTAGAGTTGCTTTACGACGTCTTCCTCGCGTGTCCCGGGCGTGGGGCCAAGTAGGACCACGGGTCGGGGCGCGACAGTTGGTATCAGAGCTAGGTTGTAGATGGTCTAGAATGACTAAAGGACCTAGGAGGGTAGTTGTGTATAGGGTAAGTAACGTTGAGAGTTTTATGCAGGTACTTATTGAAAATGGTTGGCACCGAAGGGAATCAGTCAGGGCCTTCAGGGTCGGGTAACGCTAGAGAAGAGGTTCGAGCACTGTTCCAAGGTATGTTTGATGCTGTCATGAAAATCATTGACGATACAGAGGAGCATGAAACCAAGATTGAAACCTCAGATGTGACAAAACGAGGAGAACAGGTAAAACCGCAACCCCAGCGTGGAGATAGTAGAGAATATCAAGGAACACCTTCGCAAGCTAGGGCATCTTTTCAAGGGCCGCATAATAGAGGAACTCGAAGTAAACGAGTATGTAACTACTGTCAAAGGATGGGACATTTAGAAGAAAAATGTTGGAAGAAGCAAGGCAAATGTTTGAGTTGTGGTCAGTTGGGTCACTTTCAGAAGAGTTGCTTTAGATTTAAGAATCAGTTATCGGGAAGTGCAGCTGGGTCATCTCGGGGCCAAAAGAGGGATGCTTCCGGAAAGGTTAAGGTGCAAGATCGTGTTTCTTCCATCAATCAACAACAGATTTCAGATTCTTCTAATGTGACTGGAGGTATAATTTCTATGTCTAGTTTGAGAGCACACACACTTATAGACCCTGGCTCTTCGCATACTTGTGTGTTTGTGCATTGTGCTTCTTGATTGCATGTGTCTTCTGAGTCTTTACCTTATGTGTTAGATGTGTCTTCCTAAGGGGGAGTGTTAGATGACCGATAAAGTGTCGTATACTTGTGATGTGCGTATTCATGGACATGTTTTATTTGCCGGTTTAGTGAAGTTGTCATCACAAGATTTTGATGTTATGGTGGTGGAATTTTATATGTTAGTGTGTTTTAGTTAAGCATGGTATATATATGTGTTTAACTTTCATGCTATTTATGCATTAAGAAATTTGTAAATTGTTGTTGCAAGCTTGTGCCTGGTAGTTGGTTTATGAAGTTAGTAGTGAAAAATTTGCATTTAAATTGAAAGATATCTTTTCCTTGTGAGATTTTAAATTTATTTCCCTTGAGTGGTACTTGTTCTTGAGGAGAACCTTGGGTGATCTTGAGTGGTTGGGTGCTATGTTTGAGCAACATCAGAGATCAGTAATTGTTTAGTGGTTGATTTGAAGTGATTATCATTTGTTGAGAATTTTAGTTGAGTATATTTCAAAGATGGCTTTTATATCGGGTATGGACATCATGAATAGTGGTTATATAGTTTGAATTCTCATCTGCTTCAGTGGTATTGTTGGATACGTTGAATTGTATAAGTAATCCTAGTCTGAGTTCTTTGAGAGCGGTAGCAGTTTGTAAAATCAGGGCAGAATGTCTTCATGTTAGAGGATATATTATTTTGAGGAAAGTTTCAACTCAGGCATAGGGTTGAGGATTTATTGATGGATTTCTAAGGTAGCTACACTGTTAACTACATAGCACGGAAAGATGCACTATCTCGATGGATTGGTAAGAGTGAACGAGTTTAATTGTTGCGAGTGTTAATTGATGAATCGAGAGTTGATGACAACTTCAGTATTGATATTGCTTAATGGATTTAACTAGTACTACAGTTATCTAGAGGATATGATTAGTGTTACTAATTTCTAGTGGATATGTCAAGCTTACCCTTATAGTGGATTTGATAAATTCATTATTCATAGAGATGCCTTAAAGAGTGATTGAGATGTTCATTGCTTCAGGATGGTACGGTAACAATGTGTGCTTTGAGAAGATTGATTCCTTATCAACAAAATTATCCTACCCATAAATTGAGATTTATTGCGATTATACATCCATTGCATTAGTGAATGACTTTGATGGAGTTAGATTTGAAGTGTTTACCATATTATATCATCGGGAAAGGTATTGTGTTAGAGAATTCATTGACTTATAGTTCATGGGTGATAAAACTAAATGGGGAATGTTAGAGGAATTAACACTTTGGAGTCTTCGTGAGTTGAGACATGGTGTGACTTTGCGATTGTGAAAGCTTTAAATTTCTACTCTATTGAATAATATCAACTATCGAAAATTACTCGTGGAATGAATAATGACAGACAATAAGATTTTGTTCGTGGCTAGTGATGGAATTTTAACTTCTATAGCAGAGTATGTAGTCAACACTTAGTGGACTTAAACAGGTATAACGGAGTTCAACTATAGATACTTGAAGGGATATACAAGACCAATTTAATTATGAATCCAAGTAGAAGTAGAGTATTGAGATAAATTCGAGGAGTTACCTTTAATTGTTTGATGCGAGGAATTCTAAGTATTCAACTAAGTCCTTGAGTTGTGAATAATCTGGAGGTAAATTATCAGTTGTCAGTTATTTGTTCAGAAGATAGTTCGATTTCATGGGATGTCTACGAGCATGGTAATAGATATGGGTTCCTTATTTACATCTTGATTTTGGCAAGCATTTCAGAAGGCTTGGGGTTCGGAATTGAGACTTAGTATGACTTTCACCCTCAGTCAGATGGTCCGTTAGAAATAACCATTCAGATTCTTGAGAACTTGTTTAGTTGATTCTAAGAACTCGAGGGATATACCTTTACTTCTCGTGGAATTGTTTAATATGTCAGTTCTTTTGAGATTTTGGAAAGAGCTAGAGGTTGAGTTTATCGTCTTGTGTTACTTCCTTCTCGACGAGGTAGATAATGAGTTCCATGTGTTAATGCCACGCAATTGTGTTTATGATTCTTCTCCGATATGTCTAAAGTTTTAGAGGATATTGAACTCAGTGTGAAGCTTCGGGATTGGAATGAAAGTAAGTGTCTTGGTTGTTTGAGAATGGAGGTAAGCAATCTTAAAATTCGGGTCGAATTTTCTTTAAGGGGAGTGATTGTAACGACCCCAAAAATCCGTTTTATTTATTTTATAATTATTTTATATTTTTGAGAATTTTAATTTAAAATTATGTGTGCATTTTATGTGTTGCATCATATTTCATAATTTGCACATCTTATATGATTATTTGTGTTAGTTAAAGAATTAGTAGTAACATTTGTTTGGGAAGTTAAGTTGTGTTAGTGGAATTTTATGGGCCAAAGTATAAAAAATAAGGTACAAGGGCTTAGTTGTTCAACTTGGAAGAAGGAGGGGTTAAATGAAAAGTAAAAAAAATAGCCACAAAACCCACCTCTTCACCCTCTCCCCTCTCCCTGCGTTTCCCCTCACTCACACTCACCATCTTTCCCAAATTTCTTTTCCCTGAGAATTTGCCATTGCTGTAGAGAAGAAAAGGTGAGTTTTGATCTTCTTGATTTTCCTTCTTTAATTTACTACTCCATTTTCAAATCTAATTATATATAAATGTTCAGGGAGTTGAATAGATCATATCTACCGAACAATATATTTTTCTTGACTCATTTCCGAAAAATAGGTAAGTTACTAATCCCCCCTTTAAATGTTAAAATGGTCATAAGTATGCTATATATGCTTTATACGTTATAAAATAATGTTT
Source organism: Campanula takesimana (assembly GCA_026119855.1). Classification (NCBI taxonomy): domain Eukaryota; kingdom Viridiplantae; phylum Streptophyta; class Magnoliopsida; order Asterales; family Campanulaceae; genus Campanula; species Campanula takesimana. Next base: position 1,202,652 of record JAOWBW010000337.1, read on the forward strand.
GGATATACTTTATATACTTGTAATTTTGGGACGGAGGGAGTAGTAATAACTTTTATTATACTTGTTATTTGTGGGAAATGGGTATATGGGTATAGTAGTTTTGGATTTGGGGGAGTATGAGAGGATGCAACCTTATATATGCTTTATATATTATACTCCTACTCGTGGGACGGTAAAATAATATCTTTAGTTAAATGTTAAATAAATGAATTATAAAATTATACTATTATTTATGGGACGGGGAAAGAAGTGAAAGTATCCTAAAGTGGGTATATTAGTATATTAAAAATTATAATGATACTTGTGAAACAGAGGGAGTAGTAAGAATTTATACATAGCTTGTTATTATTGGGAAGGCTATAGAAGTTGGTGTTGGTATTGTGCTTGGGCTGAGTTTGTAGCCTTTGTAGGGTTGAAAATGTTGAGGGTTGATAAGGTTAGTGTTTTGGGTTGGTGAGATGAAGGGAGTATTTTGTTTTCAGCCAAAATGAGATTTCTGGGCTGATTACACGACTCGTGTAGGGGTACACGAGTCGTGTAAGGAGAGATTCTGAAGGGGTGTTTTTCTACACGAGTCGTGTACTGTTACACGACTTGTGTAAAAGTTCTTACACGAGTCGTGTAGTGGTACACGAGTCGTGTAAGGGCCCAAAGTCTGAACTTGTATATTTTACGTAAAATCTTCGGAGGTCATAACTTCTTCATCCGGACTCCGTTTTAGTCGTGTAAACTATCGTTGGAAAGCTCTTCTCGAGTACTACACGATGGGTTGGTTATTGAGTGGGGTTTTGATTTTTATAGCACGTAAATCCAGTAGGTGATTAGTACCAAATTGAGTATCCATGGTTCATTATGGTAGAGTTGGTCTTTTGTGATCAAGTTTGAATTAATGTGATTGTTTGGATGGATTGTGTGATGACTTAATGTCAATATGGTGCATACTATTATGAAAACGTGTTTACTTCTCTATGATGAGCTTGTGTGGTTCCCTACTTTGGAATCATACCCCGTTTGTTGTTTAGCAAGTTTCTTTGCTTCGGTTGTGTCTAAAGTCCAGCTGGTACTTTTGTGTGTGTTGGGCAGTGATAGGGATTATAATGGTCTCCGAGCCAAGTACCTTATAAGGCTCCTATCATTGGTTTCCCATTTTTAACCCCCTTCCTTAGGCCAAAGGTTGGGCACTTTGGGTTATGACTTTGTGTCATTTTCCCCCCGTGTTGTTGTTGTTGTTTGGTTCCGGAACCCGTTTCAGCTCTTCGATGCTGCTCAGTTGATGCCTCTCAGATGGCTATTGTTTGGTTTGAGAACCTTGGCTCAGTATCCACGTATGAGTGTTTATTTTCGCTTATGTGTTGCATGATGAGTGGTCGTTATTTCCAACCGGTATGGGACGGTTGGCGATAGGGAGCCTCTCATATTATGTGCTATGTGTTATACGCTTATTTGTTAATATTGTTTCTTTATGATCATCATATTAGCATGTAATGTAGTTGCATTTTAGTAACTTACTGAGATTTATTCTCACCCCTTATTTGTTTACCGTTTTAGATAAGAAGGAGTCCAGGGAATAGGTCACAGCACAGGGAGGACGTTGGTAAAGAGATATTTGGTAAGACTTTTGGGAAGTGATGTGTATAAAGGATACATTATGTAAATGTAATACCTTTAGGGTAGTGTACCGTGACTCAGTTATTTGTATCATCTCTTTTAGTAGGTGTTCGTGTTTTGTAAATTTTATAAGTAAAGTTTGTTATAGCCAAGTGGCTAAGTACTCATTTGAGAAAGTTTGTTTTGTGACTTAAAGTCATGTTTTGGTAACGTTTGGTTGTGTGAACCCTTTTAAGAAAATATATTTCGAAAATTTTAGTAGAGTTGCCTTTACGACGTCTTCCTCGCGTGTCCCGGGCGTGGGGCCAAGTAGGACCACGGGTCGGGGCGCGGACAGTTGGTATCAGAGCTAGGTTGTAGATGGTCTAGAATGACTAAAGGGACCTAGGAGGGTAGTTGTGTATAGGGTAAGTAACGTTGAGAGTTTTATGCAGGTACTTATTGAAAATGGTTGGCACCGAAGGGAATCAGTCAGGGCCTTCAGGGTCGGGTAACGCTAGAGAAGAGGTTCGAGCACTGTTCAAGGTATGTTTGATGCTGTCATGAAAATCATTGACGATACAGAGGAGCATGAAAACCAAGATTGAAACCTCAGATGTGACAAAACGAGGAGAACAGGTAAAACCGCAACCCAGCGTGGAGATAGTAGAGAATATCAAGGAACACCTTCGCAGCTAGGGCATCTTTTCAAGGGCCGCATAAATAGAGGAACCGAAGTAAACGAGTATGTAATTACTGTCAAAGGATGGGACATTTAGAAGAAAAATGTTGGAAGAAGCAAGGCAAATGTTTGAGTTGTGGTCAGTTGGGTCACTTTCAGAAGAGTTGCTTTAGATTTAAGAATCAGTTATCGGGAAGTGCAGCTGGGTCATCTCGGGGCCAAAAAGAGGGATGCTTCGGAAAGGTTAAGGTGCAAGATCGTGTTTCTTCCATCAATCAACAACAGATTTCAGATTCTCTAATGTGACTGGAGGTATAATTTCTATGTCTAGTTTGAGAGCACACACACTATAGACCCTGGCTCTTCGCATACTGGTGTTTGTGCATTGTGCTTCTTGATTGCATGTGTCTTCTGAGTCTTTACCTTATGTGTTAGATGTGTCTTCCTAAGGGGGAGTGTTAGATGACCGATTAAAGTGTCGTATACTTGTGATGTGCGTATTCATGGACATGTTTTATTTGCCGGTTTAGTGAAGTTGTCATCACAAGATTTTGATGTTATGGTGGTGGAATTTTATATGTTAGTGTGTTTTAGTTAAGCATGTATATATATGTGTTTAACTTTCATGCTATTTATGCATTAAGAATTTGTAAATTGTTGTTGCAAGCTTGTGCCTGGTAGTTGGTTTATGAAGTTAGTAGTGAAAAATTGCATTTAAATTGAAAGATATCTTTTCCTTGTGAGATTTTAAATTTATTTCCCTTGAGTGGTACTTGTTCTTGAGGAGAACCTTGGGTGATCTTGAGTGGTTGGGTGCTATGTTTGAGCAACATCAGAGATCAGTAATTGTTTAGTGGTTGATTTGAAGTGATTATCATTTGTTGAGAATTTTAGTTGAGTATATTTCAAAGATGGCTTTTATATCGGGTATGGACATCATGAATAGTGGTTATATAGTTTGAATTCTCATCTGCTTCAGTGGTATTGTTGGATACGTTAATTGTATAAGTAATCCTAGTCTGAGTTCTTTGAGAGCGGTAGCAGTTTGTAAAATCAGGGCAGAATGTCTTCATGTTAGAGGATATATTATTTTGAGGAAGTTTTCAACTCAGGCATAGGTTGAGGATTTATTGATGGATTTCTAAGGTAGCTACACTGTTAACTACATAGCACGGAAAGATGCACTATCTCGATGGATTGGTAAGAGTGAACGAGTTTAATTGTTGCGAGTGTTAATTGATGAATCGAGAGTTGATGACAACTTCAGTATTGATATGCTTATGGATTTAACTAGTACTACAGTTATCTAGAGGATATGATTAGTGTTACTAATTTCTAGTGGATATGTCAAGCTTACCTTATAGTGGATTTGATAAATTCATTATTCATAGAGATGCCTTAAAGAGTGATTGAGATGTTCATTGCTTCAGGATGGTACGGTAACAATGTGTGCTTTGAGAAGATGATTCCTTATCACACAAATTATCCTACCCATAAATTGAGATTTATTGCGATTATACATCCATTGCATTAGTGAATGACTTTGATGGAGTTAGATTTGAAGTGTTTACCATTTATATCATCGGGAAAGGTATTGTGTTAGAGAATTCATTGACTTATAGTTCATGGGTGATAAACTAAATGGGGAATGTTAGAGGAATTAACACTTTGGAGTCTTCGTGAGTTGAGACATGGTGTGACTTTGCGATTGTGAAAGCTTTAAATTTCTACTCTATTGAATATATCAACTATCGAAAAATTACTCGTGGAATGAATAATGACAGACAATAAGATTTTGTTCGTGGCTAGTGATGGAATTTTAACTTCTATAGCAGAGTATGTAGTCAACACTTAGTGGACTTAAACAGGTATAACGGAGTTCACTATAGATACTTGAATATATACAAGACCAATTTAATTATGAATCCAAGTAGAAGTAGAGTATTGAGATAAATTCGAGGAGTTACCTTTAATTGTTTGATGCGAGGATTCTAAGTATTCAACTAAGTCCTTGAGTTGTGAATAATCTGGAGGTAAATTATCAGTTGTCAGTTATTTGTTCAGAAGATAGTTCGATTTCATGGGATGTCTACGAGCATGGTAATAGATATGGTTCCTTATTTACATCTTGATTTTGGCAAGCATTTCAGAAGGCTTGGGTTCGGAATTGAGACTTAGTATGACTTTCACCCTCAGTCAGATGGTCCGTTAGAAATAACCATTCAGATTCTTGAGAACTTGTTTAGTTGATTCTAAGAACTCGAGGGATATACCTGTACTTCTCGTGGAATTGTTTAATATGTCAGTTCTTTTGAGATTTTGAAAGAGCTAGAGGTTGAGTTTATCGTCTTGTGTTACTTCCTTCTCTTGACGAGGTAGATAATGAGTTCCATGTGTTAATGCCACGCAATTGTGTTATGATTCTTCTCCGATATGTCTAAAGTTTTAGAGGATATTGAACTCAGTGTGAAGCTTCGGGATTGGAATGAAAGTAAGTGTCTTGGTTGTTTGAGAATGGAGTAAGCAATCTTAAATTCGGGTCGAATTTTCTGTTAAGGGAGTGATTGTAACGACCCCAAAAATCCGTTTTATTTATTTTATAATTATTTTATATTTTTGAGAAATTTTAATTTAAAATTATGTGTGCATTTTATGTGTTGCATCATATTTCATAATTTCACATCTTATATGATTATTTGTGTTAGTTAAAGAATTAGTAGTAACATTTGTTTGGAATTAAGTTTGTGTTAGTGGAATTTTATGGGCCAAAGTATAAAAAAAATAAGGTACAAGGGCTTAGTTGTTCAACTTGGAAGAAGGAGGGGCTTAATGAAAAGTAAAAAAAATAGCACAAAACCCACCTCTTCACCCTCTCCCCTCTCC
>JAOWBW010000337.1:1207903-1296253 GCA_026119855.1 Campanula takesimana
AAAAATTCCATTTAATACCAAAAGGTGGAGATCCACAGTTTTACAAAACCAAGTTTGATAAAAATCAATTACAACTATCATAAACTTTCACAAGTTTATGCCAACAAAATACAATTATACAATTCTTAGTGACGTCATTGTTTGGTACAAACTACCCAAATGGATACACATTTACATAATGTAAACCAACCTATATCAACCTTCCCCAAAAAGAATGGATCCACACTCGACGTCCTCTTTCTCGTGATCAGCGAGACTAATCCTTAGCACCTGGGGGGGGGGTTTAAGGAAAAACAAAGATAAAAGAAAGGGGGTGAGATAAATCTCAATAAGTTACTAATGCAACTACAGACATGCTATGATGCAATATACAATAAGCAATAATAAATATCACATAGCACATAGCATTTATCACATAACAGATAGCAGCGGAAATAAACACACAACAAAGGATATAGCCAAGGTTTTCCAATCCGGAACATCCAAATAAAGGATCGCTGCGCAGCTTCAATAATCAACAAATCATCATCTTCATAATAGCATGAAAGCCGAAGAGAAAACCCCCGGTACCGGAACCAAATCTAAAAGTGTCACAAGGGACAAGGACCATGACACAAAGTCATGCCCGTTAGCCAGATACATTCACAAAGGAACGCTGACTTATCCTTTCCAAGACCAATCTGGAGAAGGGGTAAAGAAGGGGGCAAAACAATGGTCAACATTATAATGGACTTGGCTTTGCCATTATAATCTTTCCCATCGCCCAAACACACACAAAATACCAGCTGGACTTTCAAATAAATGCTAAGTAATAATAATTTAGCATGAATGAACAACTTAAGGTTCCAAAGTAGGGAACCAATTCAAGTAAATTACCACAAAGGGTAAACCATACCAAGAAGTCACCAAGAAAGTGAAATATACCAACAACGCACAATTAAAGTGTTCCAAAATCCCAATAACCATTAATGAAATTTCAAACACAAACTTGATCACAAAGGACCCAATTCTATCACTAAAGTGTACTATAATATTCACTAAGGTCAACTAGAAGGACACCCAAAACTTGGACCAAAACACGTTCTTTAATCACAAAATTTTGACAAATGTTGGACTTTCAGAGATCTGTGCGGCCGCCCAGACGGGTATGTGCGGTCGCCCAAAAAGACCCAAAACAAGAACAAAAGCATTCAGATAGATGCGCGGTCGCCCATACGATTTTGGGCGGTCGCCCAAATAAGCGGAATCGTCAGAGAATCGGGAAGAACAACATGGGTTCTTCCATTTTCAACCCCAAAACACATTAACCAAAATCCAAACTTCCAACTCATGTACTAATGTACCAAAAACCATTTATAACTAGCGTGGGGACTCCAATATACCATTCATCAACCCAAAACAAAAGAATGAAATCCAACATTCCAAAATCACCATTTTTGATCAAAAACCCAAATAAATTCCAAATAAATTGCAAACTCATCCAAACTTCCAATATAACAACAAAAGCATTATATGAACATGATATGAACATTTTAGCATTAAAATGGGGGAAAAGTAACTTACTTGAAAATTCTCAAAGTTGATGGATTTCAAATCTTTTTGATTCTACGCGATCCTATCGACGATTAAACAATGTTCACGTTTTAAGAAATGAGAGAGATGAGAGGAAGAAGGAGTAAATGAAGAGAGAAGAAGGAGATGAAACTTACCTTTTTTGCTTGGAGAGAGAGGAAGAAAATGGCTGGAAGAATGGGGGTGGGGGTGGAGTGTATGAGGGAGAAGGGGAGGAGTAGGGAGGTGAGGGGAGTAGGGGAATTATTTAAAAAGTTACAACTAGGACCCCTCCCATCTACTAACACAATTACTCCCCACTAACAAATAAGACTCAACAATATTACACTGGCCCAAATGACCCAAATAAAATGCTAGGCATAATTATTATAACACATAAGTTGCACACATAAATATTTAAATAAATAATAATTCAAATAAATAATTAAGCAAATAATTAAATAAAAATCATTTAATTACTTATAAAATAGAGCTTAGATTTCGGGTCTTGACATTCACTCCCCCTTAAAGAAAATTCGACCCGAATTTTAACGAGACTCACCTCAAACAAAAAGCCACGGAAATTTCCCTGATCTCATCTCGAAGCTCCCACGTCGACTCCTCGATAAGATGATTCCTCCAAAGAACTCGAACCAATGCAATGCTCTTATCCTAAACTCTTGGATTTTAGAATCAAGAATCCGAACCGGTCGTTCCTCATAAGACATATCGGGCTCAATATCCTCCGGTATCCTCGGTAACACGTGAGACGGATCAAGAACATACTTCCGAAGCATAGAAACGTGGAAAAACATTATGTAACCGATCCAAAGATGGCGGCAACGCAAGTCGATACGCAAGAAGTCCAATCTTTCCCAAAATCTCAAACGGGCCAATAAACCTCGGAGCCAATTTGCCTTTCTTACCGAACCTTCGGATACCCACCTTTGGAGACACCTTCAAGAACACCAAATCACCGGTCTGAAAGCTAAAATCTCTCCTTCGGTTGTCTGCATAGCTCTTATGTCGACTCTGGGCTGTCTTCAATCTATCCCGGATAACTTTAACTTTCTCAACCGAATCCCGAAGCAAATCAATACCCAAAACTTTCGCTTCACCGACCTCATCCCAACAAATAGGCGATCTACATTTCCTTCCATACAAGGCCTCAAACGGTGCCATCTCGATACTAGCCTGATAATTGTTGTTGTAAGAGAATTCCACTAACGGTAGGTGTGAATCCCAAGAATCGGAAAAGTCTATCGCACACGCTCGCAACATATCCTCAAGAATCTGAATAGTCCTCTCGGATTGACCGTCGGTCTGAGGATGAAAAGCTGTACTGAATCGTAAATCTGTACCCAAAGCTTCCTGAAACGCCTTCCAGAATCTAGAAGTAAACCTCGGGTCTCGATCTGACACAATGCTAACCGGAACCCCATGCAATCTCACAATCTCATCAATATAAAGGGTCGCAAGCTTCTCCATCGAATATCTGATGTCAATAGGTAAGAAATGGGCACTCTTGGTCAATCTATCCACTATTACCCAAACACTGTCATACTTCCTACGAGTACGAGGCAGTCCCGTAACAAAATCCATAGTCACATGCTCCCATTTCCACTCGGGAATCTCTAACGGCTGAAGCAATCCCGCGGGTCTCTGATGCTCGGCTTTGACCTGCTGACACGTTAAACACTTCGAAACGTACTCCGCTATCTCCCTTTTCATATTAATCCACCAAAATTGTTGCTTCAAGTCTTGATACATCTCGTACTACCCGGATGAATAGTATATCTCGATTTGTGACCCTCATCAAGAACTCTCTGCTTAATTCCATCAACATCCGGAACACACAACGACCACGGAAAGTTAAAACTCCACTCGAGCTCAATGAAAAATCCTCGAAGTTCTTTTCTTTCAGTTTACCCATTATCTTCACCAACTCGGGATCTTCATTCTGAGCTTCCTTTATCCTTTGAATTAGGGTCGGAGACACCCTAATATTCGCAAAAATAGCCCCATGTCTCGATTCACGAGGAGACCAATCTCGAACATCCTCAAGCATTTTCCATTCTCGAGCCATCATCGAAGCCACATAAGATTTCTACTAATCGCATCGGCTACCACATTCGCCTTCCCCGGATGATAAGAAATCGCACAATCATAATCCTTCAACAATTCCATCCATCGGCGTTGTCGGTTGTTCAACTCTTTCTGGGAGAAAAGGTACTTCAAACTCTTGTGATCCGTAAAAATCTCAAACTTCGCTCCATAAAGATAGTGCTTCCACTTGTGCAACGCAAATACAATAGCCGCTAACTCCATATCATGAGTCGGTTAATTCTGCTCACTCGGGGTCAACTTCCTCGAAGCATACGCAATTACTTTCCCATTCTGCATCAACACACAACCCAAACCCTCTTTCGAAGCATCACTGTAAATCACTAGACCATCGCTCCCATTAGGCAAAGTCAAGATAGGTGCGGTAGTCAACCTCTTCTTCAATTCCTCGAAACTCTTGCCACATTTCTCGGTCCACACAAACGGAACTTCTTCCGGGTCAACTGAGTCATCGGAGTAGCGATCCTCGAAAATCCCTCGATAAATCTTCGGTAATAACCGGCTAAACCAAGAAAACTACGAATCTCGGTCACTGACTCGGGTCTCTTCCAATCCACTATAGCTTCAATATTTGACGGATCCACCGAAATACCGTCTTTCGAAATAACATGACCCAGAAATGACACCTTCTCGAGCCAAAATTCGCATTTACTAAACTTCGCAAATAATTTCTCCCTCGCAAGAACGGATAAAACTGTCCTCAAGTGCTGCTCATGCTCATCTCGAGATTTCGAATAAACAAGAATGTCGTCGATGAAAACCACCACGAACGATTCAAGATAAGGATGGAAAACTCGGTTCATCAAATCCATAAACACGGCCGGCGCGTTAGTCAACCCAAACGGCATAACCAAGAACTCATAATGACCATACCGAGTGCGAAAAGCAGTCTTCGGAATATCCTCCGATCTAACCTTCAACTGATGGTACCCACTCCTCAAATCAAGCTTAGAGAAAACCACGGACCCTTGAAGCTGATCAAACAAATCATCAATGTGCGGTAGAGGATACTTATTCTTCACCGTAACCTGATTCAACTTCCGGTAATCGATGCACAATCTCAACGAACCATCTTTCTTCCGCACAAACAAAACCGGTGCTCCCCACGGGGAAACACTAGGGCGGATAAACCCTCGATCAAGCAACTCTTGCAACTGAACCTTCAATTCCTTCAACTCTGTGGGAGCTAACCTATAAGGCGCTTTTGAAATCGGAGCCGTACCCGGCAAAAGGTCTATACAAAACTCAATCTCACGATCAGGAGGCATATCATACTCGGTAGAGAAAACATCGGGAAATTCCCGAACTACCCGAACACTATCAAAACTAGGGGATTCTTTCCTAGTATCAAGAATACTAGCCAAATACCCTTCACAACCACTATGCAATAATTTCCTCGCTTTCATAAAAGAAATTAAGCGAACCCTTCTACTCAGAGGACTAGCCTCAAAAACAAATTTAGGCACATCGGGAATAGAAAAAGTAACAGTTTTCTTACGGCAATCAACGGACGCATGAAACTTGCTCAACCAATCCATACCCAAAATGACATCAAAGTCTTGGATAGGAAGAACTACCAAATCCGCACAAAGGACTCGACCACAAATAACCACGTCACAAGCACGAAAGACTCGATCAGAAATCAAGCATTCTCCTATAGGGGTCGACACCTCTAGCACGTACGGTAAAGACTCGAATGCAGCATTTAATAGAGAAGCAAATTGAACAGAAATGTATGAATGAGATGATCCTGGATCTACTAACGCTCGTGCGCTCACATTAGACACAGAAACAATACCTCCAATAACGGATGGATCATCGGTAGCTTGTTGTTGATTCATGGCATAAACCTTCCTTGAACTTTGGGCTTCCCTGCGGCATCCCTTTTCTGACCCAGATTAGTACCAACTCCTGACCCGGATGCTTGACCTCGGTACCTCGTGCACTCTCTCGCAAAGTGCCCCATTTCACCACAATTGGTACACTTGCCTTGCTTTTCCAACACCTATCCTCCGCATGGCCTACCTTTGACAAAAGGTACAAGGCTTCCTAATTTGGCTCCCTTGGTTCCCGGAAGTGGTACCCGGGTTCCTTGGGTTTTGTTGCCCTCGGGACTAAGATTGTCCCCCAAAGTTACCTCGATTTTCAATCCTTGGTTGTGGCTTGCTCTGCGCTCCTTGCTTACTCGGGTTGGCCACCTCGGTCTTCCTCTTATGTTCCCCAATATCTTGTTCTATCAAATAGGCTCGGTCCACCGCATCTTGGAATGTCACTATCCGTTGGGCAATCAGTTGAGTACGGATGGAGGTCTTCAATCCCCGAATAAACCTCATAGCCATTTGTTCCTCGGTCCTCACCAAATAGTCGCAATACCGGGCTAATTCTATGAACTTAGCCGAGTATTGTGCTATAGACAACACACCTTGCTCTAGGTTGAGTAGCTCGATCTCCTTTCGGTTTTGATCAACAACCGGAATGAAATGCTCCTTGAATTTGCGCACAAACAACTCCCATGCATACACCGTGTGCGTCTCATCCCAAGTAGCTTTAACACCTTTCCACCAATGCTCGGCGGCTCCCACAAGCTTGTAAGCCGCGAACCGGACCTTGTCCTCATCCGTGCACCCAAACACATCATAAATCTTCTCCATAGACTTAATCCACAACTCAGCTTTCCTTACATCGGGTTCCCCATTGAATTCAACCGGTTTCAGTTTGAGAAATTGCTCCAATCCATAACGGGGTGGTGCTTGTTCTACCCTCGGACCTTGATCATGTATGGCCTTCATGGCCGCCTCAAACATGCTTTGAAACATGGCACGGGCTTCATCCCTTGTGTCATTCTGATTCTGTGCCCCACTAGCACCTCCTCTGTTTCTTCTTCCAGACATTGAGACAATTACCTACATAAAACATCAACCGTTAATCACTCCGCACACTACTACCCACCTAGGTCATACTAATCCACCTAGACTTATACATAGAGCTAAAACCAGGCTCTGATACCAACTGTCGCGACCCCGGACCCCGCGGGCCCCGGGACCGCGAGCTGGACGTCGACTCTAAAACCAAAACTATGAAATACCAAGGTTGAAAATTCCATTTAATACCAAAAGGTGGAGATCCACAGTTTTACAAAACCAAGTTTGATAAAAATCAATTACAACTATCATAAACTTCCACAAGTTTATGCCCAACAAAATACAATTATACAATTCTTAGTGACGTCATTGTTTGGTACAACTACCCCAAAATGGTTACACATTTACATAATGTAAACCAACCTATATCAACCTTCCCCAAAAGAATGGATCCACACTCGACGTCCTCTTTCTCGTGATCAGCGAGACTAATCCTTAGCACCTGGGGGGGGGGGGTTAAGGAAAAAACAAAGATAAAAGAAAGGGGGTGAGATAAATCTCAATAAGTTACTAATGCAACTACATGACATGCTATGATGCAATATACAATAAGCAATAATAAATATCACATAGCACATAGCATTTATCACATAATAGATAGCAGCGGAAATAAACACACAACAAAGGATATAGCCAAGGTTTTCCAATCGGAACATCCAAATAAAGGATCGCTGCGCAGGCTTCAATAATCAACAAATCATCATCTTCATAATAGCATGAAAGCCGAAGAGAAAACCCCCGGTACCGGAACCAAATCATAAAAGTGTCACAAGGGACAAGGACCATGACACAAAGTCATGCCCGTTAGCCAGATACATTCACAAAGGAACGCTGACTTATCCTTTCCAAGGCCAATCTGGAGAAGGGGTAAAGAAGGGGGCAAAACAATGGTCAACATTATAATGGACTTGGCTTTGCCATTATAATCTTTCCCATCGCCCAAAACACACACAAAATACCAGCTGGACTTTCAAATAAATGCTAAGTAATAATAATTTAGCATGAATGAACAACTTAAGGTTCCAAAGTAGGGAACCAATTCAAGTTAATTACCACAAGGGTAAACCATACCAAGAAGTCACCAAGAAAGTGAAATATACCAACAACGCACAATTAAAGTGTTCCAAAATCCCAATTAACCATTAATGAAATTTCAAACACAAACTTGATCACAAAGGACCCAATTCTATCACTAAAGTGTACTATAATATTCACTAAGGTCAACTAGAAGGACACCCAAAACTTGGACCAAAACACGTTCTTTAATCACAAAATTTTGACAAATGTTGGACTTTCAGAGATCTGTGCGGCCGCCCAGACGGGTATGTGCGGTCGCCCAAAAAGACCCAAAACAAGAACAAAAGCATTCAGATAGATGCGCGGTCGCCCATACGATTTTGGGCGGTCGCCCAATAAGCCGGAATCGCCAGAAATCGGAAAGAACAACATGGGTTCTTCCATTTTCAACCCAAAACACATTTAACCAAAATCCCAACTTCCAACTCATGTACTAATGTACCAAAACCATTTATAACTAGGGTGGGGACTCCAATATACCATTCATCAACCCAAAACAAAGAATCAAATCCAACATTCCAAAATCACCATTTTTTATCAAAAACCCAAATAAATTCCAAATAAATTGCAAACTCATCCAAACTTCCAATATAACAACAAAAGCATTATATGAACATGATATGAACATTTTAGCATTAAAATGGGGGAAAAGTAACTTGAAAATTCTCAAAGTTGATGGATTTCAAATCTTTTTGATTCTACGCGATCCTATCGACGATCTAAACAATGTTCACGTTTTAAGAAATGAGAGAAGATGAGAGGAAGAAGGAGTAAATGAAGAGAGAAGAAGGAGATGAAACTTACCTTTTTTGCTTGGAGAGAGAGGAAGAAAATGGCTGGAAGAATGGGGTGGGCGTGGAGTGTATGAGGGAGAAGGGGAGGAGTAGGGAGGTGAGGGGAGTAGGGGAATTATTTAAAAAGTTACAACTAGACCCCCTCCCATCTACTAACACAATTACTCCCCACTAACAAATAAGACTCAACAATATTACACTGGCCCAAATGACCCAAATAAAATGCTAGGCATAATTATTATAACACATAAGTTGCACACATAAATATTTAAATAAATAATAATTCAAATAAATAATTAAGCAAATAATTAAATAAAAATCATTTAATTACTAATAAAATAGAGCCTAGATTTCGGGTCGTGACAGTATGGACCATCTCATTAAGTGAAAAGTTGAAAAGATGAGCCGATGGATCCCCAAAGCGTGAAACTCCCTTTAAGAGGTTCCATTCCAGCTTTAGATTCTTCAAGATGAAAAGGATCTTAAACCCAAACATCTCCACAAATCTCTCTTGGCGAGGTTTATTGAATGAACGAAAGAACGTTGCTAAATCACCCTTGTAGCGTTCCACTAACTCTAAGTCCAAGGAGAACTCATCAACAATTATTAATGAAGGGACGGACTTACTTAGGGCCATTGGGAGCAAAAGGTTGAGAATTCTACTCTAAAAGAAAGGTTTCCAGAACTGATTCAAGGCTGCATGGTATTCTAGGATAGACTAGAGGTGTTTATATACAAGTTTGGACACCAAATCCTCGAGGAAAAAGGAGAAACAGCCGCAGAATGAAAGGATGGCTCGTACGAGACATCGATGTCTCGTACGAGGCTTCTCCCAAGTCAGAACAACAGAAACTCTGCTTAGATTTCAGGTTGCTCGACAAGTCAAAACATGTCTCAATCACCTAAAAAATCCATCCAAAACAGTTCATTCATCACATACAAATAGCCCAACGCGAATCCATCTCATAAAATTAACCCTCGGTTGACCAACCGGACGTGAGTCAATACATTTACACAGTCAGAAATAAAACTAAAATTAACTAATGTATTGTGTGCTAGAGTTAGGAAATAATTGTTGCATAGGTACAAACCAAAGAAAGGAAAAATTGTCTTCGCCTATGCCGAGGCATCAAATACATCATCAACAAAAGGGGAGAATGGGGGAATCCTATCTAGGACGTGTCGCCACTGCCACACTATCATCCGTCAGTTTGAGGCCTCTTCTCGCAAGAAGCTAGCTCCGCCGTCTGCTGAGCCAACCGTCCGAGCAGCCCCGCTGTCTCTCTCTTCATCCTCTTGGCATAGGCTATGAACTGGGCGAGCCATCCCGCGACCTCTCTATACTCAGCAATGGGCACCTATTGAGAAGAAATAAATGGAGATATCAAAGTCTTCAGATAAATGATAAACAGAAAGATGAAATGGTAAAATGATGGAAATGACGGAAGAAGGGTCATAAATCATACCATGGTCGTGTCGAAAGGAGGTACGAGTTCCTCAGGCATGTCATACTGTGCAGGAAGATCCTCGGTATTCTCTACTCCCTCAGCCACGCTGTAGGTAAAAGAAGCTGGTCCAAGCTGTGGACAAAAAGGGATGTTGACAACTCCCTGGGCCTGAGCCTGATCACCCTCTATAATTAGCCGGGGCATGAGACGAGCAAGGAAGTCCTGATAATCAGCCTCCAAGGACATATAGTCAAAGGCATCCTGACCAATAATGAGCTCCCCTCTCTCCTCCTCCGCAATGGCATAAGAATTAAGCATATGAGCCGTCGGGTCTAAAGGGACAACGACGTCGAGTCTGCCACCACCCTACTAGCGAGAGACTCTCTCTCCTAAGTAAAAGAATCCCTCGCCAAGGCCAATCATCAGTAGCCTCATACCAGAAAACCTGTAGGCGTGATCAATGCCCAAATCCCGCCAAAGAAAGAAGGCGACAACGGACTCAGGGACGGCCTCCCACCTGTCAAAATACAGCCTCATGCGCTCCACCGTCATATCAGCCCCCTCGGCCTGCTCATCATGGGTATCCCTGTTATCCCGGCGCCATCTCAGAGTATCTGGGAACATAACGGCATTGTCTCGAAGATTGAAAGTGAAGAGACCAAACATGGCGTAACCCCAGGCCTGCAAAATGGGAGAAACATAAAAGATGTCAATACACAGTAGCTAAGATGAAAATGCTATCAAAATAAACTGGGGCTGAAACAAAGGAGGAATACATAAGAAGATGAGTATTATACCTCCCAGGCATGACTGTAGCCGCCCAAGCCAGCGTTCGCCCTATCCCGCGAACTCTCGTCCATAGCCACATAGCAGTGGGCCAAGCCAGCAGAACCCCATCTAGCATCAATGACATGCTGCATGTTCCTCAACACACTCAGAAGAGTAAACAAGGCAGTCGACGCATGATTGGCAAATAGCGTCTCAGAAAAAGCCTACCATAAAAAGCCACGGACAGCTACAATACGGGTACCGGTCAAATGCATCTGACCAACATTAACAGTCACGTAGGCATCGACCTTATCCCTTAAGGCCTTCAGAGTGACACCCTTGCCTAGGGTACGCAAAGAGAATCCCAAAAAATGCATCATATTGTCCCTGCTAGGAGTAAAGTCCGCATCCACCTCAAGTGGCTCGCCGATGATGGCAAGTCCAGTAATTGCATAAAAGTCAGTAAGGGTCATGGTAAACTCGCCCCATCGCATGTGCATGGTGTGAGTACTATCCCACCAGCGCTCCCGGATTGCCTGGAGTAAGTGCACGTTCCTCCTCTCACCAACAAGGCCGTCAAAGAAGGGTTTCAATCCGAGATTCTCAATCTCTTCCTTCATCTCGCCATTGAGAGTTGCCCACCTCTCAGCAACCGCTCGCACACTGCCCCTACAGTTATTGATCACCCTGAATGACTGCAAACAACAGAGACAAAAGAGACAGATGTCAGAAAATCGGTAAAATCCTCATTCAAACATTTTACCTGAAAAGTCGCGGAATTGCCTAAGGCGACAGTCAAAATCATTTACTACCATACTACAATGATTTTTAACATCAAAAAGGGTGAAATTCCATCGAAAGATCAGTCATGCATGATAAACCCTAGCAGCGATAATTCTAGGCGAAAATTAGCGAAAGTCGAATTGCTAGAACACTAAATTGAGACATGCAGCAACAAAATTGACATGGAAAATCAATCAGAGGAAGAGATCCTTACCCGCCTAGTATGAACGGTGTGAGAAACATGGTCCTCCAGGAACGGGCACAATTCATCCGTCGCCCACACTTTACCCTTCATATACCTACCAAAGAGGTGCTCTTTGTGGGAACGATGCAAACCGGCCATTTGAAAGGGTTAGGGATCACTAGAACTTGGTGAAAACAAATATTTTTGAGTGAGAAAATCGCCTAGGGTTGAAAGCTCTCGAAAACAGAATGAGAAAGGTGATTCAAAATTCACTTTCAGCGCCTGATATTGCGAAAAAACAGGAATAGCTCGTACGAGGTATCCCTCCCTCGTACGAGGCATCCCCAGAAAATCTCCAGAAAACCACGTTTTCTTAGGAAATTCCAGAAAAACCCTGCTTTTAATAGAAATGCCAGAAAAAGCCCTGCTTTAGACCAAGAGGTCGAATCTGAACCCGGTTCAAGATGGAACATTGAGTCATCAACAAATGGATATTTCAGAATTGGAACAAGAAAAGTTGTTTCTCAGTACGAATTTATCCTCACCGCGCATCCAAGATCATGGGTGAGCAACGAAATCTGCATCAGCAAACTTTAAACCCCACGACTATCATCAAGACGTAAGTTAATGGCACAGGATTTACGACCGGTTATCCCACGACTGTTATCAAGACGTAAGTTAATAACACAGGATCCCACCATTTAGAATCCCATAATTTACATCGAGACGTATGTTAATGGCATAGGATTCACTTTTCCAGCGAATAAGGCATCCTCGTTGGAAGGAGACGCAAGATCCGAGTAATTGGTGTCTCCAAAACCAGGTATCCCACGACTGTTGTCAAGACGTAAGGTAAAAACATAGGATCCCACCATTTAGAGTCCCATAATTGTCATCAAGATGTAAGTTAATGGCATAGGATTCACTTTTCTGGCAGAAAGGCAGTCGCGTCAGAAGGAGAAGCGAGGTCCGAGTAATTGGCGTCTCCAAACCCAGAGTCCCATAATTGTCATCAAGATGTAAGTTAATGGCATAGGATTCACATTTTCCAACGTAAGGGACAAACTCGTTGGAAGGAGAAGCAAGGTCTGGGTAACTGGCGTCTCCAAAATCGAAGGCGGTTCGTCATCAACAACAGGGCATGTTCAGAATTGGGTCAAAGAGATTGATTCCTCAGTATGGATTGCAACTGTAGACGGTTCAGAATTGGGTCAAAGAGATTGATTCCTCAGTATGGGTACTCTCCAAACTCTAAGCTTTACTTATCGCAAGTATTGTTTTCGAAAATGATTTTCAAAATACATTAAACCTCAGTTTTTGCGTATTTTCAGAGTCGTACTACGTTTGGTCTGATTTCCATCCGAAGAATACGTAGGCAGCTTTTTAGCACGACCATACCCCTAGTTCAAAATGGAATCTTTTCTATCGACGACGGTACTTCATCCATAAGTATCATCGCCTAGGGGCTCTGTAGACACCCCATTTTGGACGTTCATTTATAATCACACTACTTCTGTGTCTCGCCTTTGATTTGGGTCAAAACTCATTAAGTTAGACATGTTTCGTTAAGTTTCTGACTGACTTTGTTAGTTGGGGGCCAAACTGAACATTAAAACTATCGCAGAGGGCAAAAAAGTGATTCCAGCACTTAGATGCCTCGTACGAGACATTGATGTCTCGTACGAGGTATCCCCCTCGACAGTCAGGTTTTTGGTCAGTTTCCTTGTTGATCTTAACCCCTTTTCTTGGCAAACACTCATGCAATCCGGGGAAAATCCCATGGCCGATCCTAGAGTCCTAAAATAACCTCTTGAGAATTAAGTCTTTGATTCCCAACCAAAACCAACTCTCCAACTAAAACCCTAGGTCACCAAAAACCTATAAATAAAAGGGTTTCTTTCACTCTAAGAGATGGAGGAGAATTTCTAGACAGCCCCAAGGCCGTTAAACCACCAAAAAGCTCTCATAATCAGTCTCTCTCCCATACCCACGAAATTTGGATGATCAAAGGCCTTTAGTCAAGGCCATCCATAGGATTCTTGAAGAAAACGCTTAGGTAAAATCTTTGATTTCTATCATCTCATCTCCTTCTTTTCTTTGAAGTAGTGTGATTCCATCAAAGGATCAGCCTAGAGCCTCTCCAATCCATGGAGATGGTCTCGAAGCACATGATCCGACATCCCAAATAAATAAGCAATTATTTATTTGTTTGTTTTTTCTTTTGGTACATGAATGCATGATTTTGAAACGATGATGATGATTTCTTAGCAAGACCAATCCTAGATTGGGTGAATTGGGTGCTCCTTGACCTTCCCAATTCATAACTTAACCCCCGAATCCAGACATCTCGGTCCGTGTTCCGACAATAACATGGTGGCGACTCTCGAATCAACAAGAAGGTAAATCGAAGGATGAAAACGAGCCTCGAAGAAAAACCTCACGCGCAAACAACTAGGGACGGAGATTATTATAAGTAAACATGAACAACAATAATAATCAAACATCTCTTTATTAATATGAATAAGATGATTACAAACAACATTTAACAAACATGCCTAGGGCACCAACACTAACAATATCCCACTTGCCCTAGGCCCAATCTCCCATGTATCTAATACCCATGGACCTAACATGACCATCATGTTTAGATTTTGGAAGTCCCTTTGTTAGCGGGTCCGTTACGTTATCATCAGTTGGTACTCTGTATTATTTACGTCTCCCCTATCAACAATTTCTCGAATGATATGAAAACGCCTAAGTATGTATTTGGATTTCTGATGTGCCCTTGGTTCCTTTGCTTGAGCAATAGAACCATTATTATCACAATAAAGGTCTATTGGATTAGCAATACTAGTGACCACTTCAAGTTCACCAATGAACTTCTTAATCCAAACAACTTCCTTTACAGCATCCGATGCAGCAATATACTCAGCTTCAGTTGTAGAATCAATGACTGTACTCTGCTTGGAACTCTTCCAGCTTACAGCTCCACCATTTAACATAAACACAAAATAGGATTGCGATCGACTATCATCTCTGTCGGTTTGGAAGCTTGCATCCGTGTAACCATTTACAACGAGATCATCTTCCATTCCTCTATAGATCCAAAACGAATCTTTAGTCCTTCTCATCGATTTAACAGCCATCCAGTGATTCTTACCGGGGTCAGACTGATATCTTCTCGTCATGCTTAAAGCATAAGATACATCCGGCCTAGTACATATCATGGCATACATTATGGATCCAATTGCCGAAGCATATAGAATATCACTCATTTTCTCACGCTCATCTTTTGTCTTAGGACATTGAGTCTTGCTTAGAGAAACTCCATGTAACACTGGCAACTGTCCTCTCTTAGAGAAACTCCTTGTTAATATATGTACTTTGGCTTAAACCAATTATCTTCCTTGATCTATCTTTGTAGATCTTAATGCCAAGGATATATGTGGCTTCACCCATATCTTTCATTGCGAAACACTTTCCCAACCAAGTCTTTACAGACTGAAGTGTAGGAATGTCATTTCCAATGAGAAATATGTCATCCACATATAAAATAAGGAATAGCACTATGCTCCCACTAATCTTCTTGTATACAAAAGGTTAATCTTCGTTCTTGATGAAGCCAAACTCTTTGACTGATTCATCAAAACAAAGATTCCATCTCCTAGAAGCTTGCTTCAATCCATAGATGGATTTCTGCAACTTGCATACTTTAGAATTTTGTGCAAAACCCTCGGGTTGTGTCATATAGCCATCCTCTTGTAAGTTTCCATTAAGGAAAGTGGTTTTGACATCTATTTTCCATATCTCTTAGTCATAATATGCAGCTATGGCAATCAAAATTCTTATAGAGTTGATCATTGCTACGGATAAAAAGGTTTCATCATAGTCAATACTATGAATCTGCCTATAACCTTTCTCTACAAGCCTAGCTTTGTAAGTATGCACCTTCCCATCCATGTCAGTCTTCTTCTTGAAGACCCATTTGCATCCTATGGTTTTTACACCTTTGTAAGTACCCCAATCTGAATTTGACCAACTTAGAGGAATTCTAAGCACCATTCAGGGATAAACTGATAGGCCAAGACCTCACTAGGACAAAATATGGACACAGGGACTGTTCTGAAATTAAAAGATTGAAAAATCCAGAAGGTCGCCAACATGAGCTGTACGACTACTTTGGGCACTATCAGCCCCTATAAATTGAACCCCTTGCTGATCATTCCAGGGGGAGAAATGATTATTGCTAGTGTTACTCTGCTAAAATTACTCCAGAAGAGTGTTTAGAGTGAAAAGAGAGAGGAAGATTGGCCTAACCAAACATAGGTAAAGCCACCTTCTCCCCCATCCTTCTCTTGACCTCATCTCCTTGTTTGTTCATGTTTATTTGTTCATCTCTTATATTTCTTGCAAGTCTTGTCCATCTCAAGCAATTTATATTTCTTGCAAGTCTTGTCCATATCAAGCAATATATATATATGTATTACAAGCCTTGGCATTCTAAGATATATATATATATATATATCACTATTATGTATACATATGGTCCAAACCATGAATGATTCAAGGTGCCCTTCACACTTTGTGTGAAAGTGGTTCTAACCTAAAGATGATCATGGTTTGTTGATATTTCTTGTTTGCTAATCTATTTTAATGGAAAAGGAACATGTTTTGGTTGATTAGGTTGTTCATTGGACGCAAGGATGATCATTTGGATGATAAAGTTTCAATCTTTATCATCTAAAAATTGATCTAGCTTTAAACCCCCTTTGGGGTCACAAAGATCAAGTCTTCATGTCAAATAATGTTGCCCGAAGGTTGCCTTTGGATTAAGGATCCACTCTTGTGGTGAAAGCTCAAATCTTTATGTTAATTTTGTTTTGATTTGGCCATAATAATCATGTGGGATGATAAAACCTTAGTGTTTATCACTTCCCCCATTGATTTAGCCTTGAAGTCCCATTTTGGGTCATAAAGATTGAATCTTTATACAATAATTTGGTCCCTAAAAGGTTAATAATGTGTCAAAATGCCATCTTGATGATAAAGTTTCCATCTTTAATCATCAAATGGTCATTTTGGCTCAAAAGCCATGTTCATCAACTTTTTCATAAATTTCTCCAATGATTGCCTTTGATCACACCCAAGTCTTTGTTTTTGGGGTTCTTTTGGTGATCAAAGTGCATAGGAAAGATCTTTTCTAAGTTTTTATTGTTAATCATAAACTGGAAATCAGAACAGTTTAGTCCAGTTTCAGCAGAATGCTCTGTTTCTGCCTGGAACTGGACTGTTTTTGGACAAACTGTAAAAATTCCAGGAAGAGCATACTCTAGCCGTACGGCTACTCTGGGCTCAGAGGAAAAAATGTCCATTTTGTCCTCTAATCCCTGTTTTCTTAATAAAAGACCCCTTTTCAGTTAAATTTTTGAATAAAAGTTAAAACAGACTCTTTTCCGTTAAATACACACACACACATGCACTTTTGTTAACCAACATTAGGGAGACTCGGACTCATCCGAGGCGACTTGGGTGACGTAAAACTCTTCCCAAGGCGTAACCTGACCTCCGAACTAATAGAATCTCTAACCTTTTCTTTTGTTAGGTTAAATAATTAACAAAAGTGGCGACTCCGTTAAGTTTTTGTGAGATAAACGCATTTGGCATTTCTTCCCTAAAACAACTTAAAACAAACGAAATCTTTTCTTTGTTATTTCCGGGGGGACGGGATCCTTACAACCTTCGGGTGCATCAATCAAGTTCCAAACTTGATTATCATCCATGGATTGCAATTCAGATTCCATGGCTCCAAGACACTTGTCCGAATCAGGAGAAGACATCGCCTCTTGGTAGGTGGTCGGTTCATCATTCTCAATGATCTCCACATCATTACTATCCGTTACAATAAACCCATATCTTTCAGGCTCGGATCGTAACCTACCAGATCTGCGAGTTACTTGTGTATCTTGAACAGGTTCCACAACTCCTTGTGAGACCTGTTCTTGTTCCACTATCGGTTCAATGTCATTTTCTGGGTCTCGAACCTCTTCGAGATTTACTTTACTCCTACTGATTTCTTTGGAGAGAACTCTTTCTCTAGAAAGACACCAGTTCAGGCAACAAACACTTTGTTGTCCGTTCAGTTATAAAAGTAATATCCTTTGGTTTCCCTAGGATATCCCACGAAAATACATTTATCAGATTTGTGTGCAAGTTTGTCTGAGACAAGTCTTTTGACAAAAGCTTCACAACCACAAATCTTCATAAAAGACAAACTAGGTTTCTTTCCGCTCCATATCTCATATGGAGTCTTTTGAACCGATTTACTTGGAATACGATTTAGTGTTAAGGCAGCGGTTTCTAGAGCATAACCCTAAAAGGATATTGGAAGATCAACTTGACTCATCATTGATCGAACCATGTCCAACAAAGTTCGATTCCTCCTCTCGGGCACAACATTCCATTGTGGTGTCCGGGTGGAGTCAATTGTGAAACTATTCCACAATTCTTTAGATGATCATCAAATTCTTGACTTAAGTATTCTCCACCTCGATCCGATTGAAGTGCCTTAATACTTATGCCAAGTTTTTTTTCTACTTCATTTTTAAATATTCTAAATATCTTAAATGCTTCACTTTTATGTTTCATTAGGTAAACATACCCAAATCTACTATAATTATCAGTGAAGGTTATGAAGTATTAAAATCGTCCCCTAGCATTGCTACTTAGTGGTCCGCATACATCGAAATGTATCAACCCCAATAAGTTGCTTGCCCTTTCACCCAACTTGGTAATAGGTGTCTTTGTCATTTTTCCAAGAAGACACGACTCGCAAGTATCATATGACTCAAGGTCACATGAACCCAAAAGACCGTCCCCATGGAGTTTTGAGATACGCTACTCATTAATATGACCAAGACGGCAATGCCATAAATAAGTATGATTTACATCATTAGGTTTAGATTTCTTATTTATATGATAAACATTCTCATTATTTTCATTCTTGACATCAGGACGTAAAGGCCATTAAATGAATTTGCAATACCATAAAGTACATCATTTAAATAAATAGAAAATCTCTTATTCTCAATAAGAAATGTAAAACCTTCATTATCCAAACAAGAAATTGAAATAATATTCCTACTTAAACCCGGTACATAATAGCAATTGTTCAAAACAAGTATTAAACCGGAAGGTAAAGTGACTTCATAAGTCCCTACGGCTAATGCAGCAACTCTTGCTCCATTCCCCACACACAGGTGTAGATACCCCGATCTCGCAACCCTTAACAAACCCTTTTTAATTGGTCTAAACCCTAAAATTGACCTAAGCCTTCGATTTGGCTATGCGGGAGTACCGTAAGACGTATCGGTGCATCGAATGGATTAAGGGACTTCAAATTCATGATCAGAGTGAAAAAACGAGTAAACAGGCATGTACTTCAATTTTTGAGTGGCGGGACCCGAAAATGGGGCCCGCACTCTTAGAACTGCTCGTTACCGTCCATTCCGTGCGTTAAAAAATATATTATTGGCATCCCTTGCTCATTAACATATTTCAGATAGACGTACGTGACCACAAGACTATTGCAAGCAACTTCCATGTTGGGACCGCGGACAACCGGGACACCGTTGCGCGCACACTCGGACAAAACTTGGACTGTTGCGGAACCAATACCGGATCAAAAATTGTGATCATTCACGCCTAAGAGAGTCAGACAATTGGCCCAAGTTGGCTGGCCAAATCAATAAGGAAGGATCCAATCAGAATGCGACAAGTGGCACTTTGGGAAAAGGGACGGAGGTATGAGCCGTACGGCTGGTTTGGGGGGTTCAGACAGCAGTTTGTTCTTCAGCAACTTGGCCACAAAAGTCTTGATTTTGATCATTCCCAGCTGCAAATGGAAGGGGTAGCCACCCCTAAACTGATCCCTAAACCCCCCTAGAGGGCCTAAATGAAAGATTTCCACCTCCCTCATCCATATACTCACCTCCCTCATCCATTATTCAAAAAAGAACACACACACTTCATACACAACTCTCCAACTCACTCCACTCCATATTCAGCTCTTTTTACTCTCTCTCAAGCAACAAAAATACTCCCAAAATCTCAGTCACTAAACCACCACCACACCACCATAGCACCACCATAAACATTCACCAAAAACAAACCAAAACAACTCACTCAAACACTCTCTCAATCTAAGGAAAACACCTTAAGAAAAGCAACAAAAAAGTGTTCC
This sequence comes from Campanula takesimana, assembly GCA_026119855.1. NCBI lineage: Eukaryota > Viridiplantae > Streptophyta > Magnoliopsida > Asterales > Campanulaceae > Campanula > Campanula takesimana. The sequence goes on from JAOWBW010000337.1 coordinate 1,227,793, forward strand.
CTTGGAAGAAAAGGAAGCACACCTAGGTAATATTTGTTCTTGTAAAGTTCATCCATGTAAAATGTAGATCCTTATGTGATTTAGAAAAAGGGTCTAGCCACTTGTTAGGCTAGACCTCCATTTGATGTCCAAAAGATGTAATGTTGATACTCTTGTTGTTCTTCTCTCTAAGTGATGACATACTATGATTAAATGATCAAATGGCTGTTGTTTTGTGTTGTTCATATATATATCTATGTGTATCAAAGTTTCATGTTCATAGCATCTCATTTGGAGTGAGTTTTCATGGGTGTTTTCACCCCTTTTGTAAATGTTCAGCAGACTGTCCATCTTCACCTTTCTGTCTTGTTGCTCTCTTTTTTTTTTTTTTTTTTTTTTTAAATTTTTTTTTTTTTTTTTTTACTTAAATCATAATTAAACTCAATACATAATCATTAATAGAAGCGTCTAGGAGACAAATCCTAAGGAGAGAAATCTTCTCTCTAACTTCTAGGGGAGGGGGATCGAACTCATGACCTCCAAGTTGGAAGTCCTGAGCTCTGCCACCAGGCCAAGGCCTGATGGTTTCTTGTGCTCTCTTTGTGCATAGCAAACTTGGGTTTTGGTCGTATACCATAAAACGGATTTTGTTCTAAACAAACATAGTAATACTATCATGTAAATATCATATTTTTAACCTGAGTGGAAGAGGTCCTTTCAATTTTTTGTTTCAACTCTCTGTTCTCAGATTAGCATACTTTCTGTTCTGACACCAAAATGGCAGAGGTGTTTTGTGTAACTTAAACTTTCTCAATTTCCTTGAAACTTTCCATATCTAAACTTTAATATGTTAGGAATAACTTTTGTGTTTAGTGTTTCCCATGATCCCCCCGTTTTCATGATGAAAAAAGTGGATCTTTTGTGAAAGTATGAATATCTGTCAGATTAGGCTGTTGAAAGTATGATCTTTCATGCCTTATTTGGACACCATAACATGCTCCTAAAATCATAGGAAAATTCATGGTTGATACTTGATGTGTTAGGGACTTTTCCTAACTTTCACTTTCCATATTGTGCAAGCATAAGATCAGGTACACAAGAAAAAGTGCGCAGCAGTCCCTAAAATACTTGGGACGGAGTTTTGGACATTCTTTTTTATTGGATTTGTTTCCCTTTTTGTTCACCATTGTAAATATTAATCCCCCAACCCCCTATTTGTGATCTCCTTTACTGGATATGAATGTTTAAACCATTTTCAAAACCAAGTGTGAGTCCACCCAAATCGACTCTCATTTGTGAATTAAAGCAAACATTCCTAAAATAGGAAGACCTCCTCTTATATTATTCACCATTTTTGTTAGGGCATAAAAGCAAGGCATAAAATGAATCTAAGTGGCATGCATACTAGAGACCATCACGGGCGAGGAGAGTGCCTAACCCCTTATCTTTCTCGTAACTTAGCCCCCGAACCCTCTTTCTCTAAACAAAAGGTTTTATCTTCGTTTTTCCTAAAATAAAATGAGGTGGCGACTCTTGACTGTTTTGATTCCATCGAGAGGAACCATTGTATGAGAACCGAGCACATTTCTAAAAGCGCATCAGCACGAAACGGACCCGAATCGCCCTCACGGGACGATCATTTCGCAGTTTGGCTTTCGAGCGCGGGCTCTCACAGCAGGTCTACTTCACCTTCTTTAAGTAGTCTGCTATTCTTTAGTCCTTGCACATTTAAACAAATGTGAGAACCACATCCAGTCTCTAGTACCCAGGAGCTAGTATAGTATAGATACCAGAAGTCGACGCAGTCCCACTGCTCTTCTTCTTCTTTTGATCTTCCTTAAAAGCCTTGCAATTACGTTTCCAATGACCAATTTCTTGACAATGGAAACAAATTCCATCCTTTTGTGCATCGGGTTTCGCACCTATATCCTTGGCAACATTTGCCTTGCTAATCTTGGGTTTGGCAACCTTTTCCTTACCCTTCCCTTTGGCACTTGTCCCCTTTCCATCCTGAACCATGAGCACTGAAGAACCTCTCTCCACTATCTTCATCTCCGCAGTTTTTAGCATATTATGCAACTCGGAGAGATTCTTATCCATTCCATTATGTTATAGTTCATCACAAAGTGATTATAACTCTTAGGAAATTAATTAATAATGAGATCCGTGGCTAGCTCCAATGAAATCGGATAGCCAAGTTTCTCAAGATGCTCCACGTAGCCTTTCATTTTAAGCATGTGAGGTTTCACTTGTTTCCCTTCACTCATTTTGCAAGAAGTGAATGCAACAATGGTTTTATACCTCTCTTGCCTAGCTTGGTCTTGAAACATGTCTCTTAACTCCACACCTATCTCATAGGCTTCCAAATGTTCCAAACTTTGTTGGAGTTTTGAGCACATAGTCGCGAGCATGAGACAACTCACATCTCTAGAATCATTACGATGTTTCTTGTGATTGTCTCTCTCTGCCCCTAGGGGCATTAGCTTCGGGTTCATTAGGAATAGGCCCATCAAGAATGTACAATTTATCTTCTTGCCTTAGAACTATTCTTAGGCTTCGGATCCAATCCATGAAGTTTGTAGCATTCTCTCGAAGTTTATCCTTCTCAAGGATCGATCGCATCGAAATTGATTGAGTGTTGGTTGTCATTATCTACAATTATGAAAAAATTTCAAAATTTATAAGTACCAATTTCATTAAAGAGATAAACAATGTATTTTTTTCCAAAAAATACTCCCACTAAATTATATAACCTTTTTTTACAACATATCTATAATATAATTTAAATGGGCTACGATCCAACTTTAATTTAATTTCAAGTCCGCTTTGGTGGACCGCTCAAAATCAAATTAATTAGGGTAGACAAACATGTCAATCATATCCCATATGACTCTTAGATCCTTTCTGAGATTCTTTAAGAAATTCAATTTCAAAAAGCATGTTAAATCTCATCTTTGCCTTAGGCCCAAAACTATTTTGACGCCTAATTAAGTCCAACCATTTTAAACGCATAGGAAACTCTTATTCACTCATCTTGCTCATACAAGAATAAAATCAATGCACCTCGCTTTGGCGAGCCCACATGAAATTATCCGTGTACTTACAAGTGTTTTAATCATGGCATGGGAAAAAGGACTTAAAACTTTCAAGAAGGTTCACCACCATATAGCATGCAACACATTTATGAGCACATAAGATAAATATGCTGAGCATCAAGTTTAGTCACTAAATTAATCTCCATTAATTTAAGCATAATATTTATGTGTCATTAGTTTCTTTATAATTATGAGGATGAGACTCTTTGAACTTTGGTTATCATCTCCAAATCAAGACAACAAGAAGTGCGGTCAAACTAAGCCATAGGCAACCACAATTCCGCACTAATTCAAGAAACCAAGAAAGTAGTCCATGTGACCGAAACTAAGCAATAGATGGTCTCGATGAACGTAGGCCAATTGCCTTCACAATTCCACATGGATCTCCAAACTTGAATCAAGAACTTTTGTTTCTCAATTTTAGCAATTATGGACTCTTCATAATTCTAACTTCGTTTTATCTTTGAATCTTTGATTGCGATCAATTTTGGGAAACACAGTCTCGAGAACGTATGCTAGCCATCCAAAACATGATCCAATCTCAGAATTCACAAGACTAAAACAAATAGGAAATTTAAACCACAAAGTCCACCCCAAACCCTAGCCCTGCGCCCGCACCAGACCAAGGGGTCCGGCCGGGTCACATACTAGGTCCGGTCGGACCTCTCTGAAAAATTCAAAAATTTTTAAATTCAACAAAATCTCAAAATTTATTTTTCCCGGATTCAATTAGGATTTGGTGTTCTTGGTGATCCAATCACCATGATCATCAAAGCCTTGAATAAACATTTTAATCATGACTCTCTAGATTATCAAAACTTTGATCCAATCAAAAATTGATAACCCAAACAATTTTAAATCCACCATAATTTTTATTGCGATTGAATAGTGCGATTAAAGTTTATAAAACAATAAACCACATAAAACGCATAGACCACATAAACATCATAATCCCAATATTCAAATCATGCTAGGCACATAAACAATTTATAAACACACAACATGATATAGTATTGAAATAATCAAAATGAACGAGGCTTTGATACCACTGTTGGGTTTACTCATAACATGCACAGCGGAATAAAGCATTTAAATTTTCATGAAAATCCAAATCCCATAGATCCATTCATATGATCAAGTCAAATACATGCATAATGAATACTAGAATACTAACCCTTGATGCCTTTGATTTTTGCAACCTTGAATCTTGGTGGAGACTAGAAAGCTTGATCACGAACAAAAATCAGGAACTCGAACTTTGAAGATGATAAGCTTCACCCTCTATCGGTATCCACACCACGAACGAATATCAAGAACACTTGATCTTGGTTGCTAGACCGAATTGTGAAACACGCTTTCACAATTATAAGAACTATATGGAATTTATGTGATGATGTTCTTGTTCTTCAATCTAGGGATCTCTTAGAACAAGAACATAATCCTCTCAAACTCTTTGGAGGAACTCACAATGTTATGTACAGATTAGGGCAACTAGAGGGGGTTTAAATACTTGTTTCACCTATTCCAAATAGGTAACAAGTGACTAAACCAGCAAGAAAACTGAACAGGAAAATCCAGGCCAAAACCGACTAGGTACGCCCGGGTAGACAAGGGAGCCCGACCGGATCAGACAGGAGGTCCGACCGGGTACACTTATGGGTCCGGCTGGATCCAAGCATGGTCCGACTGGGTCCTTTAGGTGGTCCGCCCAGACCCTCTCCTTTTTCCACTTTTCTCCTCTAAAGTCTTAATATTCCTCAAAGGCCCTTCGACCCAAATTCCAATTAAGTCATTTATGATTCGTTCTATTTGTGTGTGACCCTATAGGATTACACTAAGTTGGCAATGGGTTCAATCATAAACCCATAAGATATGATTAGGTTCTAGCAAACCGTCATACCTACCCAAATATTGTAACTATATACAAGTTCGTATTCCTCATAGAACATGTCACAATCCCTTTGTTCACGATGTCATTGAACACAAGTCATGGTCAATAAGTCAACTTGTATTGTTCAATACTTTCTCGATACCGAATATGTTGATAATCCAAATGACATTGATCCAATCAATTCACTTGAGTTTGGCAAAACATTCTACGAGGGGCCCAAGCTTGACATATCTCCGAAGAGGGACAAATCCAACTTAGCTTATTATTCTTCCCTACGTGATTCTGATTATGCCAATCATACCCTTTATAACTTCCTGGTTAAAGGTAGCGTTTGAATATGCCAAACATAATGTTCATCAAGTGGAAGACTACAATAACTTCATGTCTAAGGATTCAAATGACATACCTAATATGAGATCTATATATGACATTGACCATGACATAAATCTCATACTGCGGGTCATGTCCAGTACCTTGTTCCAAACAAGTACCCATAAATCTAACATGATCATCCCATGATCATTTAGCCTTTATACTAGTTCTTAACAAGTACTAGGGATGGAGATTATTATAAGTAAACATCAACAATAATAATAATCAAACATCTCATTATTAATATGAATAAGATGATTACAAACAACGTTTAACATACGTGCCTAGGGCACCAACACTAACAGATAGATATGTGAAAACTTGGATGTAGATGCTAAGATGATCACCCTCTACCGGTGATCCACACTTCGAACGGATTCAAGAACGCTTCTTGAACTTGATTGCTAGGTCTTTCGGATTGAAAAACTTGGTTGAAGAACGATTCTTCAATTGCTCCTAACGATTATTAAAGTTTGATAATTGGGAATAATCATATTTAATAACCCAAGTATATTATGTGTATTCTCTCTCTCCAAGAAAAAGTTTGTGATTTCCAAAATCAATATTATGGGAGCGATTCCCGGTTGTCCACATTGTATACAAGAGGTTTACAAAACCCTTTAGGACTTAGGTCTTCTTGTCCAACAAGGAAAGACCAAAATTAAACTGCAGTGCGGGACATGGGCCGTACAGCTCCTAGGCAGACGTACGGCTGGTCTTTACAGTTTCCTCGTTTTTTCGCTCCTTTTAATTATTCGTTCTGTGTGTGTGACCCAATAGGATTATACTAAGTTGGCAACAAGTCTGAACCATTCAAACCTCATAAGTCATAAGAGGACTCTAGCAAGCCATTATGACTACTCAATTAGTATAACTTTGAAATCCAAAGTTTCCTAAACCAACATGATGGATTCTCCAAATGGATTCAACCACTCCGCTCAACGGACTATAAACAGGAATAAAGGGTTCGCCAAACGTATTCAGCTAACCCGCTCAACGGACTCTAAACGGGCATAACGGGTACGACACACTGGACTCCGCCTAGGTCCGTTAATCAAACTTTAAACGAGCAAGCGACGGTTCCGCAAAACGGATTCAGCTCAACTCAAGTCTTCCAACCAGACTCTAAATCAGCATGACAAAATTCGCTAACCAGATTCAGCTTTAGTCCACCACCAGACACTAAATGGGCATAACGGTTCCGCTAAACGGCTCCATTCTCAGTCTACCAACCTGTAAGTACCCTAATCTAAAATCGACCAACCTTAGAGGAACTCTTAGTACCATTCAGAGATAAACTGATGGACTGGGACCTCACTAGGATAAACTGAAAGTTCCAGGACTGCTCTGGAATTAAACTTGGAAAATCCAGAAGCTCGCCAGGCTGAGCCGTACGGATGGTTTGGACGCGGGAAGGGCCTAGTCGTACGGCTGGTTTAGGCACCTTCAGTCCCTATAAATTGAGACCCTTGCTGATCATTTCAGGGAGGGAAAAATATAGTTTTGTAGGTGAAACTCTGCAAGAATTCAGCCTGAGTGAAACACCACCCAATATTTGAGTGAAAAGAGAGGAAGATAGGCCATAACCACTATATGTGAAGCCTCCTTCTCCCCATCTCCTCTCCATCTCAAACTCTTTTGTTCTTGCTCATAGTGTTTATTTAGTTGCATTTTAAGCCTTGCCCTTGTTAAACACCTTTTTGTATTGCAAGTCTTGCCCTAGCCAAGAACATCTTATATTGCAAGTCTTGTCTTTCAAGAACCTTATATTCTTGTTATGTATCTTGGAACCAAATCATGAAATGATTCAAGGTGCCCTCACATCCAAGTATGTGAAAAAGGGATAAAACCTAATGAAGATCATGATTTGTTAATTTCTTGCCTTTAAATAGCTTGATGATCCATTTTCATGGTGAAAGCATGTATCTTTATGTTGTATTTGGCCATGATGATCATGTTGGGTGGTAAAGTTCCAATCTTTATCATCCCAACCTTGATTTAGCCTAAAATCCCACATTTGGGTCATAAAGATTCAATCTTTATGTCATTTTGTTATCTCTAAAGGTTTAATCTTGTATAAAGATCCTATTTTGATGGTAAAGTTTGAATCTTTACTCCTCAAAATGGTCATCTTGGCTCAAAGCCACTTTTATCACATTTTTTTAATAATTCCCCAATGATTGTCTTAATCACATCCAAAATTCTAGTTTTGGTGTCTAATCTAGTGATTAATGACATAGGGGTGATTTAATTTGTGTTTTGTTACAAGAGAATGGCTGGAAATGATCAAACAGTCCAGTTTCAAACAGAATGCTCTGTTTCTGTATGGAACTGGACTGATTCCTGGAATCTGTTAAAATTCCCAGGAAGACCCCCTCTAGCCGTACGGCTAGTTTATCCAGGGGCATCTTTCAGTCCAGTTCCCCTTTAATCCAGAATGTTTACAAAAGAAACCCCTTTTCTGTTAAAATCCTACTGTTTTCTGTTAAAGTCAGTTTCTCCCGTTTTCTAAATACACACACACACATATGCACTTTTCGTTAACAAACTTAGGGAGACTCAGCTTCGTCCGAGGCGGCTTGGGTGACGTGAAACTCTTCCCAAGCCGTAACCTGACCTTCGAACTCATAAATCTCTAACCATTTTCATTTGTTGGGTTAAAAGTTAACAAATGTGGCGACTCCGTTATCTTTTGGAATTACACCGTGTTTGATTCTCGAGGGGAAACCTTTCCATTTTTCCCATGTGTATCTCACAGTGGCGACTCCGCTGGGGATTAGAGTGTTTTCGAACTTCTTTTTAGAAGATTCGGGGACATTCTTGTGTGGGTCAAACTCCCATCCCCGTTTGTTGACTTTGTGCATTTTTGTGTGTATTTTATGTTTCTGTTTTGATTTCTGGGAATGAAACTGTTCTGGGATTGCAATAACCTGGGGCTTGATGATCAGAAGCTAAAAATTTACAAAAAATAATGGATCTCCTCGTCTAGCCGTACGGCTAGTTTTGCCGGGCCCACAGAATGTTTCAAGTTAACAATTTTGTGCAGGGCATAAACATTCTGATGGTCCCCTTGCTTCTTCTTGTCCAGGTTTCAATTTACAGCCTCTACTTGTGCACTTCTACCTTCTTTTTCTTGGCCAAAAATGGATTTGCAAAGTTTGGTTATGCACAAATTTTTGGACATAAAATTGGGTTTTTAAAGCCTCATTGTGCATAACCCTTTTCATAAAAAAATTTGGTCTTCAAATTCTTCTTGTTTGTGCACAATACTTTTCTACAAATGACTTTCAAAAGGTTGTCCTTTTTGCAAAATTTTGGTTTCAAAAACCTTTGGTTGTGCACAATCTTTCATGTACAAATTTTGATTCTTGCTTGTTAATATGTTTGTTTACTTGCTTGTGCAAAATACTTAAAATGTGTTTTAAGGAAACACAATGAAAGCATGCTTTTGAACTCTACTGTAACGTTTGCTCATGTGAAAGATCCCTCAAATAAAATGCTTTTCCTAAAAAAAAAAAAAAGAGAAATGAAATTGGCAAATTTCCTAAAATGCATGGCTCGGGTCTTTCCCCCAAAACTCATACCCTTCGAGTTCAATCGGTATTTCCCTCCGAGTCAAATCTCGTTGTGTCAAAATTCTCTTTCTTACTCAAAAGCATGGTTTTTTTCTGAAAATCTCATCAAAGTACCCTTATGGTTTGCCCGCCTTTTTTTGTGTGATAGATAGCAATGGAAGCTAAATCTGTCGCGGCAGAACTTGATATAAAATTGGACGCCCAATCCCGATTGGAGGGACGAGTAAATCTCTTGGAAAGGATGGTTAGCACAATGGGAGAACGGATTCAGGAACTGGAAGCTAGCCGCGATGAGGTGGTCAATGTGGTCGAACTGCTCCGAGAAGAGGTCAAAGATATCCTTCATGAAAAGGTTGAGGAAGTATGGGAAAAGGGCGGCAGGAAGCTAAGAGGGGACCTTGAGAAGAGGTGTGATCACCGGTACGAGCTCGTGTACAGCTGAGAAGAGCTAACCGATGAAATGGAGAGACACAACTCGAGGCATACCCAAGAATGCCTCCACGAGATTGTAAAATCCATCGAGGAACTCAAGAGATCCTCCCGAAGATTGTCACCTCAACCAAGGAATACCCCCGACGACTCAAACCAAGGCGGGCAAGGGCCCCGCGAGCAAGCACAAGTTATCACCCTGTACCATGGCAAACCTGCATCCGTAGTAGGAGGAGTGCTCCCCCAAGGAAAAAGAGCCTATTACCACTGGTTCCATAACCTAGGGATGCCCCGGGATCAGATGCTGAGCCGGCTGCTAGGGATTGGAAAAATTGAGTTGCTTAGCCGCAATGTGATTTGGAATGAACCTCCCTCCCAACGCAGTGACCCGAAAAAGCACTTCAAGTACCACCAAGCCTTGGGTCATTCCACAGAAACATGCCCAGCCTTGAGGGACAAAATTCAGGAGCTCATCGATGAGTGAGTCATCACGAAAAGAGGAGATCATTGGGTGTAAGCCCGAGCGGAAGCACGAAAACGAAAGTTGAGATTGCAAGAAAAAGAGGAGGAAAGAAGAAACTAGGAGTGGTCTAGTTAGGTAGGTTCTAAGGTCTTCTCAAAAGTCCATTTTGGACATTTTCTTGCTTTCCCTAAGCCTTACGAGGCAAGGTTATGTGAAGGGACGTCAAAATGATATGTAATTGGAGCCCATTAACAGTAGGGTGTTTTGGGTCTGTAAAGAAGGGGTTTGAATCCCCGTGCAATGAAACAATCGTTTCCTTCTATTCTCTCTAGACTTGAGACATTGTTTGCATGTTACATTGATTCTTGGAATTGCCTTAATTGATATTATCAAATGATTGCTACGCTCCCAAAATGATGAATTGACTCCTAATAGGCTAGTCAATGACGACTCATTAAGGACGAATGGACTAGACACAAATAAAAATGCTCAACGCAAGCAATTAATCTTGATATGAATGAATGCTGTGATCAATTGGTATGAAGAAACCGTTAATGGCAAACTTTCCCTGATACACCCTCCCCGATACACAATCCATACACTTTACCATGCAAACCCTCGACGCGGGTGGCGTCCCAAGACATGAAAAATAAAGGATGTTGTTGCTCAAACATCAGGATTCAATCACCAACGCACGAGCGCGATCAAGCAAAGCGTTTCTGTAACGCCCATCCTTAATCTCGTTAAATAATTGACTTGCTTGTTAAATACTTGAATTTGCATATTATGTGTTAGTTTTACTTGGGTTAAATTCTTAACTGCTTTATAATATTAAGGTGGTTAAATATCTAGTTTTGACTTTTGGGTCATTTGCGAAAATATGACTTTAGGGGCCTTTTTGTAAAAAGTGAATCTTGAGGGGCCTAAGTGTCATTTTTGAAACTTCCAAGGATAAACTTAGTTTTCTCCCTTCTTTGAATCATTTTCCTTGAAAAACTTCTCGTTCTTTCCTCTGTTTCAAAGTTAGGGTTAGAGTTTTACCCTATTATCGACTCCTCGGGCTTAATTATCCTCTGTTCTTGATTCCGATCCCGGATAAATATTCGTGGCGTTGAATAGAGCGTTCCAGGCCGATCAGAAATTTATTTGGGTAACCTTGATTTTGGACTAGTTAAGTTATTAGCTCCCCCTTGCTTGTAATAACATGCATATATGTTATTCCTGATACTTGTGCTTGTCAATTTCGTGTTTGGGGTATTTTTTGTGATACTTGTAATTTTGGGACAAAGGGAGTATAACCCTCTGTGTAAAATGTTGAAAGAAATTGAAATAAGTGTCTTGAACAATGTTAGTTCAGTTCTGAGATTGTTAGTTTGTTAGTAGAAAGTTACTCCTACGCTTGGGACGGAGAATTTATAAGCCTGGAAGGAAATTGGGTTTTGGCTGGAAATTGCACCAGGCGCCCGCCTGGTCAGCCTCGAGCGCCCGCCTGATCTTTCTTGAGCGCCCACTTGACCTCATATCAAGCGCCCGCCGCTAGCCTCGTTTTAGTGCAAAAATCTCTGTTGAACTTTGAGCGCGCGCCTGGTTGGCGCCGAGCGCCCGCTTGCCCTGTAACCCTAGACCACGCGCCCGCCTGTGTAGTAGTAGGCGCCCGTTCGGTCCCCTGTCCTGATGAAAGTGTTTTAAACCTAAAGTAAAATGAAATCTTACCTTTCCTAAGGCATAGAGACTTAGTATAAGATGTCCTAGCAAGTGTATATGTACCTTTTGAGACATTAGAACTTAGTCTTGAACATGAAAACTTATAGAACTCAAATGAGAACTTAAGTATAAGAGTAGTAACTCTTTATATGTCTTGAAAGTGCTATGAACAAGCACTAATGTGTTATTCTTGTTTTGAATCCAATGATTGTGCACCATAGGGGCATTAGAACAAAGTTTTAGACTTGAATATCCTAGGAATAGGATCAAGAACTTGTAAAAGTAAAAAGGTATAGCTCTTATACATGCTTGAATGTCCAAAGATTGGAATTATAACTTGAATATAAGATAATAAAATCTTGTACATGGCTTGACACCAATACATGTGTATGGTAATGAACTAGAAAGTGCCATGAACAAGCACTAACGTGTATGAGACATGTTCTTGATGTGTTTATGCAAACATTGCATATATTTGCTTGATAACAATGTGACTTCTTGATTACTTGAAGCATGTTCCTTGTTGAGCTAGTCCACTACTTTTGGATTAGTTCTTTTCCCGTAGTTCAAGTAAATACCTACTTGTACATTCTTGTGTGAGTCCAGCTGGTTCTCCTTGCTTGTTCGGAAATATATAGGTTCACGTTTATCGCGAGAGCTGGGGCTTAAGTGATAATCGGGTCCCTATGTATTTGCGCTTGACCCCTTACTACCGGCCATAGTAAGGGCATAGCTTCCTTGGTTGGAGAAATACGCCTGACTTAAGTGAATGCTAAACTCTTGAACACCTCGTGAGTCTTGATCTTGGGAATGACACTGGTTACCGGGTCTTCTGATATATACTGAATAATCAGTTTCTTGTTATTGATCGTGATTGTCAAAGTAATACAAGCTACGACAACAATGCTATTCTTGGGAGGAATAAGGAAGGAAGCAATATCCTTATAACTTGCTTGTTTAGCCTTATGTGCTACTTGATGAGTGGCTTAGCCTCTCATATACTTGTTACTTGATGATACTGGATATATGATTACTTAAGTATCTACTTGAATTGCATGATAACATGTCATGTAGTTGCATCTAATAGCTTACTGAGATTTATCTCACCCCGTTTCTTGTTTAATTGTTTTCCTTAGATCAAAGGAAGGCTAGTGATAGTGCGCAGTGAGGCTCGACATAGCAGGGAGCTTACTACATAGGTGGTTATTCTTTTAGGAATCGTGGTCCTTTTACACTTTGGTGAGGACGATGTATTATGGGTTTTGTAACTCAGTATTTTTTCGTAGACTTGTTGTCTCTTGTTTTCTCTAGACATCTTGTAATGCCAGCATATGTGCTAGGCATGTTTCCGCTGTGTATAATCATGTTTGGTTTAAATTTTCTTGTCTAGAACTCGTGTAGTGAGCTACTTTAGCTCCTTACTCTAGAGTATATATATCATATCAGTTTGTTAAACAATTGTCATCCAGTTTCTTGTTAGCTTCTTGTTTCTCGTTAGTCACTCCCACCAGGTTCGAGGTTCCAATAGGGGATCCCGGGACCTGGGGGCGTGTCAGGTTGGTATCAGAGCTACCCTGGTTTAGCTACCCTGTTTAGCTACCTTGGTTTGCTCTAAGTCTGGATAGGGTCTATGGCCTAGGTATGGTTTAGTCTTGGGGTGTTATTAACGCCGAGTGTTTACCTATAGGTACAATGAGTTCTGAAGGTACAAGTGGTAGTAATCAGCTGAGATCTGTAACTCCTCAAGAGGAAATGGTTGATAATATAGACTGGGATTATCCTAATCGCCTTACAAGGTTCTTGAAGTTGAAACCTCGTAGTTTTGATGGGGAATTTGATGCCAAGAAGGCAGAAGAGTGGATTGAAAGTATTGAGAAGATCTTTACAGCCTTAAGATGTGCAGGTGGTGATAAGGTAACTTTTGCAACCTTTAAGCTTGAGAAAGCCGCTGAACATTGGTGGCAAGTGTTGAATAAAAGTTGGGAACTGGAAGGGGTACCTCAGACTTGGGAGAATTTTCTGAAAGTATTCAAGTCACAGTTTATTCCAACAGTGGTTCAAGACAGAAAAGAGATGGAATTTCTTAATCTGGAGTAGGGAAGCTTGATAGTGGGGCAATACTCAACCAAGTTCACAGAATTAGCTAGGTATTGTGATCACTTAGTTCCAAATGAAACCAAGAAGGCACAGATATTTGTGAAGGGGTTGAGGACTGAGTATAGGAAGCAACTTCTTTCTCTACAGCTTACTAGTTATCATCAAGCAGTGGAGAAGGCTTATGCTAATGAAAATGACATTGAAGAACACAAGGTAAAGTTGGGAACAACCATGACTGGTCGTGTATCAGAGAAAGCTCAGGGATCTGGTTCTAAGGGTGGTAAATCTAGCCGCCAAGATCGTCGATTCCGACAGCCATCTGAAAGTAAAGGTAGTGTATCAACTGGTTCGAGGACAACAGTCCAAGGTCCCAGGAGAGTATGTGGTTATTGTTCGAAAGAAGGCCATTCTGAAGACAAGTGTTGGCTAAAGCAAGGAAAGTGTTTATCTTGTGGTGAAACTGGACACTTTATCAAGAATTGTCCTAAAGGCAAAAGAAGTCAAGTTGGGGGTACATGTCAACAGGCCTCAGGTTCTAAGAGAGATAGTGGGGGTCGACCAAAAGTTCAGGGTCGAGTGTTTGCTCTAGATCAGTAGGGTGTAGCTGAGTCTTCTGCGGTCATAGGAGGTACTATATTACTTTCTAGTACAAGAGCGCGAGTCCTGATAGATCCAGCTCATCTCATTCTTATGTGGCATCTCATTTTGTGTCGCACTTGCATGTTCTTCCTGATTCTATGCCTTATGTGCTAGAAGTATCTTCCCTATGGGAGATTGCATGTTTGCTTCTGAGGTTTACAAGAAATGTGAGGTTCTTGTGGGTGATCATTCCCTTCTTGCTGACCTAGTCGTGTTACCTATAAGGGATTTTGACGTGATTCTTGGCATGGATTGGTTATATGTGCATCATGCATCTGTCGATTGTCATAGAAAAGTAGTAACTTTTTCTATACCTGGATTGCCTGATTTTACCTTTGAAGGTGATAGGCCTTTATGTGCTATACATGTTATTTCTGATTTAAAAGCTAGAAAACTTTTATCTCGTGGTTGTGCCGGGTATCTCGCATGTGTGCTTGACCAGAGTTTATCTGTTCCCAAGATGGAAGATATTCCTGTTGTGTCTGAATTTTCAGATATATTCTCTTCTGAGTATAGCATGCCACCTGATCGAGAGCTTGAGTTCTGTATTGAGTTATTACTAGGTACATCACCAATCTCTAAAGCACCTTATAGAATGGCTCCAGCTGAGTTGAGAGAGTTAAAAACACAGCTTGAGGAATTGCTTGAAAGGGGCTTCATCAGGCCTAGTGTATCACCGTGGGGTGCACCAGTGTTGTTTGTCAGAAAGAAAGATGGGACTCTGTGATTGTGTATTGATTACAGAGATCTTAATCAGGTAACTATCAAGAACAAATATCCGTTACCTCATATTGATGACTTGTTTGATCAGCTTCAAGGTTCAGTAGTGTACTCGAAGCTTGACTTGAGAAGTGGTTATCATCAGTTGTAAATCAGATCTGAGGATATACCAAAGACAGCTTTCCGTACCAGGTATGGGCATTATGAGTTTATTGTTATGCCATTCGGTTTGACAAATGCTCCAGCTGTATTTATGGATTTAATGAACCGTATCTTCAAGCCATATCTTGATTGTTTCGTGGTGGTATTCATTAATGATATTCTTGTGTATTCTAAATCACGGGCTGAGCATGAACAACATCTCAGAGTGGTATTGCAAGTTCTTCGTGAGAAACAATTATTTGCAAAATTTAGCAAATGTGCTTTCTGGTTAGAAGAGGTTTCATTCTTGGGACATGTTGTGTCGGCTACTGGTATTGCAGTAGATCCTTCCAAAGTTGAAGCAGTTGTAAACTGGAAGAGGCCAACTACAGTGACAGAGATCCGTAGTTTCTTGGGCTTGGCTAGTTATTATCGGAGGTTCAGTGAGGGATTCTCCAAGATTGCTACTCCATTGACTAATATGACTCGGAAAGCTATTTCTTTCGAGTGGAATGACAAATGTGAAGCAAGTTTTCAAGAGTTGAAAAGGCGCTTAACGACAGCTCCAGTCTTGGTTTTGCCTAGTGGTTCTGAGCATTTCATGGTTTATACTGATGCTTCTAAAGAAGGATTGGGTTGTGTTTTAATGCAAGATGGCAAGGTAATAGCTTATGCTTCTTGAAAATTATCTCCTTATGAAAAAAATTATCCTACTCATGATTTAGAGTTGGCTGCGATTATTTTTGCTTTACATAAGTGGAGGCATTACTTGTATGGAACCAAATTTGAAGTCTTCACAGATCATAAAAGCTTGAAGTACTTGTTTTCTCAGAAATAACTTAACATGAGACAACGTAGATGGATGGAGAAATTGAAGGATCATGATTGTACTATCCTTTATCATCCAGGGAAAGCAAATGTTATGGCAGATGCACTGAGCAGAAAGACTTATATTTCTTGCTTGATGATTCGTGAATGGAAAGTGTTAGAAGACTTGTGTGATTGGAGTCCTTGTGAATCAAATCATGGAATTATTCTTGCTAATATAAAGGCTACTTCAGATTTACTCCAACAGATCAAAGAAGCTCAGGTAACTGATTCTGAATTGCAGAAAATCATTAGTGGAATGAATGAAGGAAAGCAACCAGATTTTTCTTTCAACAATGATGGAATTCTTACCTTTCGAGGCAGAGTTTGTATTCCAGTTGATCTTGAGATAAAGAAGAAAGTTCTTGAAGAGGCTCACAAATCCAAGTATACTATCCATCCTGGAAGCACTAAAATGTACCAAGACTTGAAGAAACATTTCTGGTGGAACAATATGAAAAGAGAAATTGCTGAGTATGTGTCCAAATGTTTGACTTGTCAACAAGTAAAGGTGGAACATCAACGTCCAGCTGGTTTGTTGCAACCATTAGAAATTCCAGAGTGGAAATGGGAGCATATCACTATGGATTTTGTGACTGGTTTGCCACGTACCAGACGAGGCCATAATGCTGTTTGGGTTATAGTGGATAGACTGACTAAATCAGCTCACTTCTTGTTTGTTTTCATGGGATATTCATTGTCTCAGTTGGCATCTATGTATGTTCAGGAGATTGTTCGACTCCATGGAGTTCCTGTGAGTATTGTATCTGACAGAGATCCTCGTTTTACTTCTCGATTCTGGCAGGCTCTTCAGGGTGCCATGGGTACTAAATTGAATTTCAGTACAGCTTTTCATCCTCAATCTGATGGGCAATCTGAGAGACTTATACAGATTGTCGAGGATATCTTACGTGCTTGTGTTGTGGATTTCAAAGGCAGTTGGGATACTCATCTTCCTTTGGCTGAGTTTGCTTATAACAACAGTTTTCAGTCTAGCATTGAAATGGCTCCATATGAAGCTCTTTATGGCAGAAAGTGTCGATCTCCTATATGCTGGGATGAAGTGGGAGAAGTTAGACTCTTGGGTCCTGAAATGGTTCAACAATCAGTTGAGAGTGTGAAACTCATTCGAGATAGATTGCGCACAGCTCAGAGTAGACAAAAGAGTTATGCTGATCATCGTAGAAGGGATCTTGAATTCCAGGTAGGTGACTTTGTATTCTTGAAGGTCTCTCCTCGTAGAGGTATAAAGAGATTTGGGAAGAAAGGAAAGTTATATCCTCGTTATATCGGTCCATTTGAGATTCTTGAAAGAGTTGGGAAGTTGGCTTATAGAGTGGCTTTACCACCTTCTTTATCTGGTATTCATGATGTATTCCATGTATCTATGCTTCGTAAGTATATGGCAGATGAGTCACATGTTCTTGAGTATGAGACTATTCCATTTCAACCTGATTTTTCTTATGAGGAACAACATGTTGAAATTCTTGACTGTAAAGAGCAAGTTCTGCGCACCAAAAGGATTCCTATTGTGAAGGTCCTTTGGAGGAATCATGAAATAGAAGAGGCTACTTGGGAAACCGAGAAAGAGATGCGAGATAAATACCCGAGCCTATTTGAAAACTTTGGTAAGTAAAAATTCGTGGGCGAATTTTCTTTAAGGTGGGGAGGATGTAACGCCCATCCTTAATCTCGTTAAATAATTGACTTGCTTGTTAAATACTTGAATTTGCATATTATGTGTTAGTTTTACTTGGGTTAAATTCTTAACTGCTTTAGAATATTAAGGTGGTTAAATGTCTAGTTTTGACTTTTGGGTCATTTGCGAAAATATGACTTTAGGGCCTTTTTGTTAAAAGTGAATCTTGAGAGCCTAAGTGTCATTTTTGAAACTTCCAAGGATAAACTTAGTTTGCTCCCTTCTTTGAATCATTTTCCTTGAAAAACTTCTCGTTCTTTCCTCTGTTTCAAAGTTAGGGTTAGAGTTTTACCCTATTCTCGACTTCTCGAGCTTAATTATCCCTCTGTTCTTGATTCCGATCCCGGATAAATATTCGTGGCGTTGAATAGAGTGTTCCAGGTGTGAGAGCCCGCGCTCGAAAGCCGAACACCGAAATGATCGTCCCGCGAAAGCGATTCGGGTCCGTTTCGTGCTAATGCGCTTTTGGAAATGCGCTCGGTTCCCACACAATGGTTTCCTCTTGAAGCTTCAATTCAATTTCAAGAGTCGCCACCTCACTTTATTTTTAGGAAAAATGAAGACAAAACCTTTTGTTTAGAGAAAGTGGGTTCGGGGGCTAAGTTACGAGAGAGAGAAGGGGTTAGGCACTCTCCTCGCCCATGATGGTCTCTAGCATGCATGCCACTTAGATTCATTTTATGCCTTTTTACCTTGATTTACCCTAACAAAAATGGTGAATAATATAAGAGGAAGTCTTCCTATTCTAGGAATGTTTGCTTTGATTCACAAATGAGAGTCGGTTTGGGTGGACTCTCACTTGGTTTTGAAAATTGTTTAGCATTCACATCCAGTAAAGGAAACACAAAAGGGGTGGGGGATTATAATGTACAATGGTGAACAAAAAGGGAAACAAATCCCACATCAAATAAATGTCCAAACTCCGTCCCCAAGTATTTTAGGGACTGCTGTTCACTTCTTCTTTGTGTACCTGTTCTTACACATGCTAAATCTGGAAATAAAAGGTCAATAAAAGTTCCTAACACATCAAGTATCAACCATGATTTTTACTCTGATTTTAGGGGCATGTTATGGTGTCCAAATAAGGCATGCAAGATCATACTTTCAACAGCCTAATCTGACAGATATTCATACTTCCACAAAAGATCCACTTCGTGCATCATGAAAACGGGTAAATCATGGGAAAAACTAAACATGAAAGTTGTTCATAACATATCAAAGTTTAGATCTGAAAATTTTCAAAGCCATTGAGAATTTTAGGTTATAGAAAACACCTCTGACATGTCCATGTCAGAGATGAACATGAACAGATCTGCAGATTAAGAGTCTAAACAATAAATGGAAAGAGCAGCTTCTACTCACGGGAAACATATTATATTTACATTCTAATTTTCCTCTGTTTGTCTAGGAAAAAATCTATTTTGTGGTCTAAGACCAAAATCCAGGTTTTCTATGCAAGAAGAGAGAAACAAGACAGAAAGGTACAGCTTACAGATTACTGGATATCCATACAAGGCATGAAGACACCCATGAAAACTCACTCAAATGAAAAGGTATGAACATGAAACTTTGGTTAAACATAGATATATATGTTAAAAACAGAAAACCACATCCACTTGAGTATTTAATCATGGTATATAATCATCTAGAAAGAAGAACAACAAGATTCATCAACATTACATCCTTGAACATCAAATGGAGGTCTAGCCTAACAAAGTGGCTAGACCTCAATTATAAAGTACATAATCATATACATTTTAAGAATATGAAGATTACAAGATGAGAATATTACCTAGGTGGTGCTTCCTTTGCTTCCAAGGGAAGACTTTTTTGGTTGTTTTCTTTTAAGGTGTTTGCCTTGTGTTTGAATGGCAGTTTGAGTGAGTTTGCTTGCTTGTTTTTGGTGTGTGTTCAAGGTGGTTGTGTGGTGGTGTGGTGGTGGCTTGGGGACTGAGGTTTGAAGGCTCTTTCACTCACAAGTGAGTTGAGAGAGAATGGATGAATTGTATGAAGTGTTGTGTGTTCTCCTCCTTTTGAATAATGGATGAGGGAGGTGAGTATATGGATGAGGGAGGTGGAAATCTTTCATTTAGGCCCTCTAGGGGGGTTTAGGGATCAGTTTAGGGGGTGGCTACCCCGTCCATTTGCAGCTGGGAATGATCAAAATCAAGACTTTTGTGGCCAAGTTGCTGAAGAACAAACTGCTGTCTAAACCTCCCAAACCAGCCGTACGGCTTGGACTGGCTGCCAGGGGGATCTGGTTTTGCCACGTGTCACGCTCTGATTGGACCATGGCCTACTTGATTGGCCACCTACTTGCTGCCATTAGCTGGATGGTGGTTGGTCATCATCATTTATGCCTTGAATTTTCAACGTAGATGATCACAATTCCTGCTCCGGTATTGGTTCCGCAACAGTCCAAGTTTTGTCCGAGTGTGCGCTCAACGGTGTCCCGGTTGTCCGCGGTCCCAACATGGAAGTTGCTTGAAATAATCTTGTGGTCACGTACATCTATCTGAAATATGTTAATGAGAAAGTAATGACAATAATATATTTTTAATGCATAGAATGGATAATAACGAGCAGTTCTAAGGGTGCGGGCCCCGTTTCGGGTCCCGCAGCTCAAAAAATTGAAGTACATGCTTGCTTACTCGTTTTTTCGCTATGATCGTGAATTTAAAGTCCGTTAATCCATTCGATGCACCGATAAGGCTCACGGCACTCCCGCATAGCCAAATCGGGGGCTTAGGTCAATTTTAGGGTTTAGACCAATTAAAAGGGGTTTGATAAGGGGTGCGAGATCGGGGTATCTACAGAGCCCCTCGTCGAATCTCCTTTTAATGTAAAGGGGATTCTACGATTCACTAAGAGACACACGATCTCGTCTAGGGTGTAACGGCTGGGTCCAGGGTAGGACTTCCTACGTATCTCTTTCGAGAATCAAGCCTCCGTAGTTCTAACTCAAACAAGCAATCAAACACAGACAAACAATGGTCGGTCCCTGATTCCCGGTTTACCTACGTATCTCTTTCGAGAATCAGACCAATCGTAGTTCAGGTTTATTGAAATTTAAAATACAGGGGGGAGCATTGAGATGTGATCTCTCTTTGCTGGGGATGGAAATCATAAATGGGGTGATGCTTCGCTCAGCCGGGGAAAAGGAACAACTCAGAACGGGGGGAAACATCTCACAATCCGGGAGATGACCCAATTCAACACCAAGACGAGTCGCATCTGACTTTGAGGGATTGGTATTTGACCAACAAATTGTAAAAACGGGCAACTGAGTTTACCGGGGTAAACTGCCTACGTATCCCTCTATGGGAATCAAGTCGAGGCGTAGTTCTGGGGAGGACCCGACTCAACATCAAGAGAAGGTTAAAATCAACATTACTCAAGGATTGACGCAAGGTACAATCCGAGTGGAGGTACATCTCAAAATCAGGAGGCTACCAAGGAGAATAACAAAGACTTATCGAAAGTCGGGCGCTTCGCGTCAATCAGATCAAGGGGACCAATTCAATCAACTGTCAGGTGCTTCGCACCACTCAAGGGGAGGTACGACTCAAAATTAAAAGAAGACCAAAAGATAACAACAACTGACGCTTCGCACAGCTCGGGGGGTACAAATCAGCACGAGGGGAAACATCTCACAATCCGGGAGATGGCCCAATTGAACATCAAGACGAGTCGCATCTGACTCTGAGGGATTGGCATTTGACCAACAATTTGTAAAAACGGGCGACTGAGTTCACCGGGGTAAACTGCCTACGTATCCCTCCGTGGGAATCAAGTCGAGTCGTAGTTCTGGGGAGGACCCGACTCAACATCAAGAGAAGGTTAAAATCAACATTACTCAAGGATTGACGCAAGGTACAATCCGAGTGGAGGTACATCTCAAAATCAGGAGGCTACCAAGGAGAATAACAAAGACTTATCGAAAGTTGGGCGCTTCGCGTCAATCAGATCAAGGGGACCAATTCAATCAACGGTCGGGCGCTTCGCGCCACTCAAGGGGAGGTACGACTCAAAATTAAAAGAAGACCAAAAGATAACAACAACTGACGCTTCGCACAGCTCGAGGGGTACAAATCAGCATCTTGAGAAGACCAAAAGAGATTGACAATTTTAAAAAATCATTCAACAAAGGATACGCTGCATTCTGAGCTATGTACAAATCCTTCAGCTTTTGAATTGCTGTGTGATGAGATTTTTGTGCTTTATTAAGCAATGAACCATCGCTTCGCGTGATCCATCGGTACTGTTTTGAGTGCTGCAACATCGTTTTGGATCCCTGTTCAACCTAAAAGAGTTTTTGATTATTTCACAATCAAGTTTCTCCGCTTCTGGAGTTGCTGAAACATTGCTTTGCATGACCCATCGACACTGTTTTGAGTGCCGGAACCTCACTTTGGATCCCTGTTTACCCTAAAAGGGTTTTCGATTATTTCACAATCAAGTTTCTCCACTTCTGGAGTTGCTACACCTCTTTGCAATGGATGTCGGGCTGGAATCTTTCAGTCTTGACCGAAGTCTCACGTATACCAGGAGATATGACAAGATTAACTTTATATGTTGGAACCTGCAAGTTAGCTTTGCATGCAGTGGCAAATATGATTTGCACATGTAAAATTTGAGAGATTCTCCTTAAGCACAAGTTTATTTTCATTTTGAATTCGAGACACTAATCTTTTGACTTAGTGTGTGCAGTGAATGACATCAAATCATGAGATGACATGGCAATGATTGAGGCATGATAATGATTATGGATGTAACAGTGATTATGGCATGGCCATGACCATAGCTTGACAATGACTATGGCATGATGTTGAGCATGGAGATTGTGGCATGATGAAATGACTATGACATGGAGATGTTAGGGAATGTTTAACCATGATGAGATGACATGAAATGATAACTGCAAACCTCAGTGATTTTTTTTTATGGATTAAGCATGCGGGGCTTCAAGTCGTTCCAATGCTTGCCTCTGTGGCTTTGCCCTGTTGTGGGATTTCAATTGCTTGCAATGAGCAACCTCTTTGTGAAACCAAGATGTGATTCGTTGTGTGGTTCCAACTTCGTACCTGCATAATATTTTTTTGCAGGTATGCGGTCGTGCCTGAAGATTCAAGCTGCCTACATATCTCTTTCGAGAATCAGACCGGCGTAGTTCAAATTTATCAACTCGAACAGATTTTGCAGAAAGGGCATTAGGAAATTTCATTCCTTATGCAGAAACATGAGCGTCGACTTCGTCGAGGATCCTTCTTGTGAGGACCATGATGTGGCAGAATGGATGATGTGTACCTGCAAGAGATTTTCTCAAGCAAGCCAAATATACATTGATGTTGATGATAGAATTTCTTGTGAGGACCATGATGCGGCAGGGTGGATGACATGTACCTGCAAGAGATTTTCAAGAGCAAGCAGAATATATCTTCGACATTAATGTGATCGAGAGTGTCATTCATGTGCAACAAAAGTTTTATAACACATACATGGATTGAAATCTTTAAGATCGAGAGATTCGGAAAAAGATTGGGACAAGAATACATTCCCTCTTCATTTTGCAACCATTTTTCTTTGATGGATGAAAGCCAAATTTCACTTTTCTTGCAGGATGAAATTTTTTTTTGCATTTGATTTTTTTTTATTTGACACATGTGCATTACTCGCATCTCAAACTTTGTTTGTTATGAATTAATGAGTGAAATATTATGAATGAACAGAGGGAGAATCAAGAATGAATTGTGCATTTTGTGAATTTTGCATTTTTGCGAAAATGAGGAATATGGATATGTCTATGGTGAAGCAAAGCCGAAAGCCTAGCGCGAACACTCAAAAGGTCAATTCCGAACACCAATTTGATCAAGACTACTCAACGGTATATCTCCGGATGCTATGGTTGGGTCAGCCCCAGTCGTCGGCTGAAGAAACCCTATTTGTTCCTTCTGACATCGACCCCCAACATTCTTGCTGCTGAAACCCTAGTATCTCGCAAGGATCAACCTCAGGATGTTGGCCACGGAAGCCCCAGTCATGTTATAGGATAAGCCCCTGAATCTGGCATATGAAGCTCTTGTTTCACTTGAAGGGTGAATCTCATGTTGATCTAAATTGTCGCATCGAGACACTTCATGTTTTGGCATTTCAACCTTTGGGGGCTCTAACTGTCATTGAGAGTTATTCAAATGTTTGATGTCTCGCTGTTGGAGGCAATTCACAATTTCTGACATGCAATACCCAATCGGTAGGGAGTAAACTGTCTTTGAGAGTTGTTCCATCATTCGATGCTTCTCTGTCGGAGGCAATTCACAATTTTTGGCATGCGATACCCAATCGGTAGGGAGTCAAATGTCTTTGAGAGTTGTTCAATCATTCGATGCTTCTCTGTCGGAGGCAATTCGCAATTCCTGACATGCGATACCCAATCGGTAGGGAGTCAATTGTCTTTGAGAGTTGTTCAATCATTCGATGCTTCTCTGTCGGAGGCAATTCACAATTTTTGGCATGCGATAGCCAATCGGTAGGGAGTCAACTGTCTTTGAGAGTTGTTCAATCATTCAATGCTTCTCTGTCGGAGGCAATTCGCAATTCCTAACATGCGATACCCAATCGGTAGGGAGTCAACTGTCTTTGAGAGTTGTTCAATCATTCGATGCTTCTCTGTCGGAGGCAATTCACAATTCCTGACATTCGATACCCAATCGGTAGGGAGTCAACTGTCTTTGAGAGTTGTTCAATCATTCGATGCTTCGCGGCTGATCATAATTCACGTTTCCTGACATTCAATACTTCTTTGAGGAATCAACTGTCTTTGAGAGTTGTTCGGCGGGACACAATCCTGATGTTGCCGAAGAAACGAGCTTTGAGCTTTGCGGGCCATACTATCAATTCGAGATAGCGCTGCGTTCTGATGATCCACACATAAGGGACCTAACTATCTATGAGAGTTGTCCCATATCCTTGATGTTCTCAATCTTGAGAGTTACTGAAACTGATGATGATTCTCAAAAGTTAATCTTTGTATTTCTGAGTCCCTTCAAGAGATCAACCGTCAATGAAAGTTTTCTTGTATCCTGGCGCTTTGCCATCTGAATTTCCGTGTTACCCAGAGCAAACCATTCTCAACAAATCATATTGTCATGAAGCCAAATCATTGCTCTTGAAATAAAACCCAAAACTCTGACATGCAGCCCCAATTTGGTGTTCATTAATTCGACATCTCTTGCAGGCATTTGAGATTCTGAGATATAAATAAAAGCATTCCTTTGTCTCTTTTGCTGTGGCAACTTGCAGGATTTGGCAGGGGAAGGCACGAGGCCAGTATTTTGTGAAAGCAAAGGGAAATCCCAGTGGGATCTTCGACATCGTGTTTGCGCAGAAATTAGATGATGGAAGGACGAGAGTAGGGAGAAGCCCCTAGACTCGGGAAACATATGCATGCTCACACATCGAAATCAAAGACTCAAGACTTAAACTTACGTTATCTTTCAAATGCCTTTAAATCAATAATTATGGACAAATCATTTGGACTTAAATTAGACCGCGACAAATTGACATGAGAACATCGTTGGGCAAACGTTGTGATTCGCGTCGCTGTTTGACCTCATTTGGTGACAGGCCTTCGTCGTTGTCTCTTCTTCTTGATATTGATCACACCATTGGAGGCTGCACGATTAGTGTAATGGGGTGGTAGAGCACGTTGGTCTCCAACATAAGTCACCAGTTGTCGTCGTTGATGGTACTTTGCCCAAAGTTGAAAGATCGGGATCTTCTTTAGTGCAGATTGGCCTCGCATGCGCGGTGCTCCTTGAAATTGATGATGTCACATGAGATTGTTGGAACTTCGGTCCATGTCTTGTCTTTGTGCAACGACCGGTGAAGTCTTCAGTATGAATTGTCAACTGCCGTTGTTGAAGGCACACACATGAAATTGAAATGTCGGGATATCCTTTCTGAAACAATTGAATTAAACAATAAAGAGAATGAAATATATGCAAGAATAAATAACTGATGTTTCTTCTTCTTTTTTTTTTTTTTTTTGCTCTCAATTTTTTTGTTTTTTTGTTTTTTTTTTTTTTTTTTTTATTGCACTCAAGAAGAAACATCATTGCTTCTGAAACATAACAATTTTACAAGATACAAATTTACAAAATGAGAAAATTTACAATGCATCATACATTAAAAGAAAATCGCCGACACTTGCAGTTGCGTGATATCTTCACCCTTTTCTATTTGATTGGCTTCTCTGATCATGCCCTTGATTGCACCCTGAAATCTTTGTTCGTCGGGTGACTTTGTCGATTGCCTTCGTGAGCTTCGTTGATTGCCTTCGGCCCTAGTTCCCATCTCAATTAATCACAGTTTAAAATTTGTTCAGATCTCATTAATTGCTTTTAATTAAGTGAGATTCATTTTAAGCTTTATGATTCAAAAGGCATTTGATAATAACGCAAATTTATTCACTGAAACGACTATTTTACAGGACAAGCAATAAAATAAAAGCACGAAGACAACACACTCTTAGACTTAGAAGACAAAGAAGATGTGTGAGCACATTACTAAGCGATACGCAAAAGGGACAGGATTAGGAGTAGGGGCGGTGAGCCCAGTCACAAGCAAAAAGAGATCTAGGCACTGGAAGCTAGAAATCTCCAAAAGTGAGCAAAAGTGTTGCAGCCTTGCAAGCTAGCAAACCAAAAGTCTGTCCGTTTATTACCTACGCCATCAGAGTGAAAAGCAGTGGTCTCAGGGGTCAATGAACCCCAAGGAAAAAACATTCCCATATCAAAATCAGGTCTGAGGTTTTACCAACCGCCTCGTTATCGATGAGGTTCTGAATTGCATTCTTAAGAGACCAGCACGAATCTGTATCATGTCCCGGATATCGGTGGTATTTAGAGTACTCCAGGACATCCCAACCTTTAGGTAATGGCTGGGGTGATCGATATTTCTCCATTGGTTTCAAAAGTCCGTGAGCAACCAAAACACGCAAGATTTTAGACATGGGGGCACCGAAGTTATCAAACACCCGATTTGCTGCTGATGTGGGCTTCTCTGTGACCTCTTCATCGATGAGGCTTTGGATGGCATGACGAAGAGAGAAACAATTGTTGGTGTCATGGCCATTTGATTGATGATACTGACAGTAGGCAGTAGACTCCCATCGCTTTGGTAGGTTACTCGGTGGCTTGTATCCTTCCATCAGTTTCAGAAAGCCTTTGTTCATGAGGTCATGGAAAACCGTTATCATTGGAGCATCAAGCTCATCAAAATGCCTATCATGGCGGCTAAACCTCCTCAAACTAAACTTATCCCTCCTTGGAGCAAATGCCAGAATCTGGGGAGTATTCTTGAAAGTTAAGTTTTGGTTGCGAGACCATGAGAACCAAGTCTTTGTATCATGTTCAAAATCGGTCGTAAACATTGCACCTTCCATTGAGGATTTCCCGAAACCAAGGTACGAGGAGTGGGTTTTGGTATCAATGTGCTGGGCCATCTCAAGGAAGGAGGTAAAAGTTGGGATGGTGTCTTAAGTGGGGTTTGGACAAGTGTATGGCACTTGGTGAGAGGCTCCATCTTTAGGCAAGGTGACTATTTCTTGTGGTTGAGCATGGGATGCCATGGTTTTTGGAACAACAAGTGAATGGGAGTCCTTGAGTCCCATGTGGCCTTCATTCTGTAAGAGGGGTGTCACACGGTCTATCATTTCCTCTTGATGCCCTTGGAAGATACTCTTCATGTATTCTGTCTGGGCTGTCATTTGCTTCCCTAACCATTGCTCCATTGCATAACCTGGCTCAAAGTCGGACGAGCCCTCAGTTGAGTTTGATGATGTATGTCCTTTGTTGGCCATGATTGATGGTGAAGACCGGAGTAGAGCTTTGATCAAATTGATGCTTGAAACGGACCTTGAATGTCGTGCTAGAGGACAAGAAGAATTCTCCCTCTACAAGATGGATGAAAAAGAAAATCTATTTTAGATTTTCTAGGAAATGAAGCTTTGTGTACAAAAGAAGGTAAAATTTTATTTTTTTTTTTTTCAAAATTTGAAGCGCAAGCAATGCACAAACCTATGAATGCCGGACAAGCACCTTGCTTCGTTTTGACACGTTTCGCATGAAATCCTGGAATAGTGGATACCGTCTCCAAAGTATAGGACCAACGTTTTTCACCTGTACTATTGGCCGTCCAAGCCCCTAGCGAAGGGCCTATACTCTTTCGGGGATCCACCATTCGGTTACGGTCTAAGGGAGGGTCTTGGCAATTTCAAGTCAATCCAAGAATTCCACATGATATCCACAATTGAGGTCGATTATAACCTTTCTTTAGGGAACTCATAGGATTGAAGAGAAATGGCTAGACAAAAACCGGCATGAAGTCTAGGACGTGTCATTTTTGAAAACATGGACATCGTGGCTTAGCAATGGGATAGATTGGCTTACACCCATCGCAACGACAAGTAGGCGCGCTTTGGGGTGAGAATGTACACCGCGGGCCCTAGAGGGAAGTCGATACCCTCGGGTTACCTTCTCGGGTTTGTACGGTTCTAAGAGACGTTATTTTCAAAACGTGCATGTGTGCGAGGTATCTATTTTTTGAAAATGATTTTTTTTTGAAATCAAGAAAGAAAAAAGAAAATCTTTCTTGTTTTTTAATTTTTTTTTTTTTTTTTTTTTTTTTCAATTAAAGGGAACATTCACCACGCATATGTACACACAAACAAGGTAAATAAAATGTCCCTACAAAACAAAGGTTAGGGCATAAATATATACAAACAAGATAAGGCACAAGAAGCATGGCATGCAAAAAATTTGAGTCTAGCCCACTTAGATGATCATCCCCAGCGGAGTCGTCACTGTGAGAGCCCGCGCTCGAAAGCCGAACACCAAAATGATCGTCCCGCGAGGGCGATTCGGGTCCGTTTCGTGCTAATGCGCTTTTGGAAATGCGCTCGGTTCCCACAAAATGGTTTCCTCTTGAAGCTTCAATTCAATTGCAAGAGTCGCCACCTCACTTTATTTTTAGGAAAAATGAAGACAAAACCTTTTGTTTAGAGAAAGTGGGTTCCCTAAGTTACGAGAGAGAGAAGGGTTAGGCACTCTCCTCGCCCATGATGGTCTCTAGCATGCATGCCACTTAGATTCATTTTATGCCTTTTTACCTTGATTTATGCCCTAACAAAAATGGTGAATAATATAAGAGGAAGTCTTCCTATTCTAGGAATGTTTGCTTTAATTCACAAATGAGAGTCGGTTTGGGTGGACTCTCACTTGGTTTTGAAAATGGTTTAGCATTCACATCCAGTAAAGGAAACACAAAAGGGGTGGGGGATTATAATGTACAATGGTGAACAAAAAGGGAAACAAATCCCACATCAAATAAATGTCCAAACTCCGTCCCCAAGTATTTTAGGGACTGCTGTTCACTTCTTCTTTGTGTACCTGTTCTTACACTTGCTCAATCTGGAAAGAAAAGGTCAATAAAAGTTCCTAACACATCAAGTATCAACCATGATTTTTACTCTGATTTTAGGGGCATGTTATGGTGTCCAAATAAGGCATGCAAGATCATACTTTCAACAGCCTAATCTGACAGATATTCATACTTCCATAAAAGATCCACTTCGTGCATCATGAAAACGGGTAAATCATGGGAAACACTAAACATGAAAGTTGTTCCTAACATACCAAAGTTTATATCTGAAAAGTATCAAAACCATTTAGCAAATTTAGGTCATACAAAACACCTCCGACATTTCCATGTCAGAGATGAACATGAACAGATCTGCAGATTAAGAGTCTAAACAATAAATGGAAAGAGAAGCTTTTACTCACGGGAAAAATATTATATTTATATGCACATTTTCCTATGTTTGTCTAGGACAAAATATATTTTTGGTCTAAGACCAAAATCCATGTTTTCTATGCAAGAAGAGAGAAACAAGACAGAAAGGTACAGCTTACAGATTACTGGATATCCATACAAGGCATGAAGCCACCCATGAAAACTCACTCAAATGAAAAGGTATGAACATGAAACTTTGGTTAAACATAGATCTATATGTTAACAACACAAAACCACATCCACTTGAGTATTTAATCATGGTATATAATCATCTAGAAAGAAGAACAACAAGATTCATCAACATTACATCCTTGAACATCAAATGGAGGTCTAGCCTAACAAAGTGGCTAGACCTCAATTATAAACTACATAATCATCTACATTTTAAGCATATGAAGATTACAAGATGAGAATATTACCTAGGTGGTGCTTCCTTTGTTTCCAAGGGAAGACTTTTTTGGTTGTTTTCTTTTAAGGTGTTTGCCTTGTGTTTGAATGGGAGTTTGAGTGAGTTTGCTTGCTTGTTTTTGGTGTGTGTTCAAGGTGGTTGTGTGGTGGTGTGGTGGTGGCTTGGGGACTGAGGTTTGAAGGCTCTTTCACTCACAAGTGAGTTGAGAGAGAATGTATGAATTGTATGAAGTGTTGTGTGTTCTCCTCCTTTTGAATAATGGATGAGGGAGGTGGAAATCTTTCATTTAGGCCCTCTAGGGGGGTTTAGGGATCAGTTTAGGTGGTGGCTACCCCGTCCATTTGCAGCTGGGAATGATCAAAATCAAGACTTTTGTGGCCAAGTTGCTGAAGAACAAACTGTTGTCTGAACCTCCCAAACCAACCGTACGGCTTGGACTGGCTGCCATGGGGATCTGGTTTTGCCACGTGTCGCGCTCTGATTGGACCATGGCCTACTTGATTGGCCACCTACTTGCTGCCATTAGCTGGATGGTGGTTGGTCATCATCATTTATGCCTTGAATTTTCAACGTAGATGATCACAATTCCTGCTCCGGTATTGGTTCCGCAACAGTCCAAGTTTTGTCTGAGTGTGCGCACAACGGTGTCCCGGTTGTCCGCGGTCCCAACATGGAAGTTGCTTGAAATAATCTTGTGGTCACGTACATCTATCTGAAATATGTTAATGAGAAAGTAATGACAATAATATATTTTTAATGCACAGAATGGATAATAACGAGCAGTTCTAAGGGTGCGGGCCCCGTTTCGGGTCCCGCAGCTCAAAAATTGAAGTACATGCCTGCTTACTCGTTTTTTCACTATGATTGTGAATTTAAAGTCCGTTAATCCATTCGATACACCGATAAGACTCACGGCACTCCCGCATATCCAAATCGGGGGCTTTCAATTTTAGGGTTTAGACCAATTAAAAGGGGTTTGATAAGGGGTGCGAGATCGGGGTATCTACACCAGGCCGATCAGAAATTTATTTGGGTAACCTTGATTTCGGACTAGGTAAGTTATTAGCTCCCCCTTGATTGTAATAACATGCATATATGTTATTCCTAATACTTGTGCTTGTCAATTTCGTGTTTGGGGTAATTTTTGTGATACTTGTAATTTTGGGACAAAGGGAGTATAACCCTCTGTGTAAAATGTTGAAAGAAATTGAAATAAGTGTCTTGAACAATGTTAGTGCACTTCTGAGATTGTTAGTTTGTTAGTAGAAAGTTACTCCTACGCTTGGGACGGAGAATTTATAAGCCTGGAAGGAAATTGGGTTTTGGCTGGAAATTGCACCAGGCGCCCGCCTGGTCAGCCTCGAGCGCCCGCCTGATCTGTCTTGAGTGCCCGCTTGACCTCATATCAAGCGCCCACCGCTAACCTCGTTTTAGTGCAAAAATCTCTGTTGAACTTTGAGCGCGCGCCTGGTTGGCGCCGAGCGCCCGCTTGCCCTGTAACCCTAGACCAAGCGCCCGCCTGTGTAGTAGTAGGCGCCCGCTCGGTCCCCTGTCCTGATGAAAGTGTTTTAAACCTAAAGTAAAATGAAATCTTACCTCTCCTAAGGCATAGATACTTAGTATAAGATGTCCTAGCAAGTGTATATGTACCTTTTGAGACATTAGAACTTAGTCTTGAACATGAAAACTTATAGAACTCAAATGAGAACTTAAGTATAAGAGTAGTGACTCTTTTATATATCTTGAAAGTGCTATGAACAAGCACTAATGTGTTATACTTGTTTTGAATCCAATGATTGTGCACCTTAGGGGTATTAGAACAAAGTTTTAGACTTGAATATCCTAGGAATAGGATCAAGAACTTGTAAGAGTAAAAAGGTATAGCTCTTATACATGCTTGAATGTCCAAAGATTGGAATTATAACTTGAATATAAGATAATAAAATCTTGTACATGGCTTGACACCAATACATGTGTATGGTAATGAACTAGAAAGTGCCATGAACAAGCACTAACGTGTATGAGACATGTTCTTGATGTGTTTATGCAAACATTGCATATATTTTCTTGATAACAAGGTGACTTCTTGATTACTTGAAGCATGTTCCTTGTTGAGCTAGTCCACTACTTTTGGATTAGTTCTTTTCCCGTAGTTCAAGTAAATACCTACTTGTACATTCTTGTGTGAGTCCAGCTGGTTCTCCTTGCTTGTTCGGAAATATATAGGTTCACGCTTATCGCGAGAGCTGGGGCTTAAGTGATAATCGGGTCCCTATGTATTTGCGCTTGACCCCTTACTACCGGCCATAGTAAGGGCATAGCTTCCTTGGTTGGAGCAATACGCCTGACTTAAGTGAATGCTAAACTCTTGAACACCTCGTGAGTCTTGATCTTGGGAATGACACTGGTTACCGGGTCTTCTGATATATACTGAATAATCAGTTTTTTGTTATTGATCGTGATTGTCAAAGTAATACAAGGTACGACAACAATGCTATTCTTGGGAGGAATAAGGAAGGAAGCAATATCCTTATAAATTGCTTGTTTAGCCTTATATACTACTTAATGAGTGGCTTAGCCTCTCATATACTTGTTACTTGATGATACTGGATATATGATTACTTAAGTATCTACTTGAATTGCAAGATAACATGTCATGTAGTTGCATCTAATAGCTTACTGAGATTTATCTCACCCCGTTTCTTGTTTAATTGTTTTCCTTAGATCAAAGGAAGGCTAGTGATTGTGCGCAGTGAGGCTCGACATAGCAGGGAGCTTACTACGCAGGTGGTTATTCTTTTGGGAATCGTGGTCCTTTTACACTTTGGTGAGGACGATGTATTATGGGTTTTGTAACTCAGTATTTTTGGGTAGACTTGTTGTCTCTTGTTTTCTCTAGACATCTTGTAATGCCAGCATATGTGCTAGGCATGTTTCCGCTGTGTATAATCATGTTTGGTTTAAATTTTCTTGTCTAGAACTCGTGTAGTGAGCTACTTTAGCTCCTTACTCTAGAGTATATATATCATATCAGTTTGTTAAACAGTTGTCATCCAGTTTCTTGTTAGCTTCTTGTTTCTCGTTAGTCACTCCCACCAGGTTCGAAGTTCCAATAGGGGATCCTGGGACCTGGGGGCGTGTCAGTTTCCCAGCCCCCCAATGATGAAAAGAGGGAAAGGAAATTGAATGTAAAAAAAAAATGAATCTATCTCAAAAGACAACAAAGAAGAGCCCCTACCTCAAAAGAGGCCCATTTATCTAAAAAAGGAGTTCACCATGAAGCAAAGCGGTCCACATCGAAAGGGGCTACAACATCCTTTAAAAGGACACAAAAGGTGATCCAAGGCCGATCTACGGCGACCTGAGCTCCTCAAAACTGAGGGGAACGTAGGCAACCTTCGGGTCCGGTCATAACATGAAACAAAATCACCAAACCTTGGTCTTCTCAAAGTGACCAAATCTTCCCCCATGGTCTCATCGGTAACCGATTTTCTAGAAATGCCTAGCCTGGTCTCATTAATGACCAACTCCCCTAAACACATTCTCCCTCTGATCTTACCATTGATCGAATCTTAATCTCAATTGATCGCAACATTTATACATGTTAAGACTAATTGCTTGCCATAATCTTGACTTAATAATAAACATGGTCCATTCAAGCAATCACTTTGATAATATTGATTAAAGCAAATTCCGAATGTCTCAACAAGTCTTCTTTTCTACATCTTAGGAAAGAGCCAAACACCGAATTTCTGTCCGTAGGCTTCCTTCCTCACAAAAGGGACTCCCTCCCGTAAATGCCTACGTCAATCTCGTTTGGAGCAAGAATAATTTGCTCCCGTCCGTGTCTTGAGTCAACTAGGCCACTCCTAGAGGAAGAAGGAACAAAAGATATTGGAAAGAGGGGTGGAAAGGATGAAAGCCCAGAAATGATGACTCCTGCAATTGACAAGTTGCACTCCAAATAATGGACAGGGCGTGCTCTGAATGGAGGGCAAGGAAGGTTCGCTCTCAAGGGATAACCGAGGTCTAAAGGATGGTTCTTAATCAAAGGAAAGGAAACGGGGCTAGCAAGCCATAACGACACTTCAAAAAGATTAGCGGGAAGGTCATGCTTTGGTAAGTCTAGTCCGAGTCGAATCCCGGAGTCAATCCCCAAATTTTCGAAAAATTCCCCAGAGGTCCTCAGAAAACTTTGGTAAAAAAGAGTCAACTCCCTGCGTCAACAGTACAGATGGTTTGTCCCAGTAAAAATTCATATCAGCAGTCCATGCCAACAAACTGCCCACAAGTGAAACCCACTTTCACTTGTTCAAAAAACCTGTCAAAGTATATCCCAGTTGTACATAATTGAGTCTAAACACGTTTTGGAGATTCACTTAATAAGTCACAACATCAAAAAGCCCTCATAAGGCCCGAGCTATGCATAAAATGAATTTGCAAAAACAAGATTTTTAAACATTAATAGAATTACAGGTTTTCATACACATTGTTTTGCAAAAATAAGACAAAACAAAAGAAAGTTGTCCAAACAGGTACAACTACTCGGAGTCGAGGTCCGAGTCAGGTGGTGGCAAATCAGAAATTCCTGGCCCCCGAAAGGAATAAGCGCTGGGGTCGTAATGGAAAAGGGACTCTGCCAAGCTCATGTCCTCACCAGTAGGCGGTTGAAAGGAACGCCAAGCAAACTGAGATGAGGTACCCGGGCGATCAATAGAAGACGGTTCGGGCCGCTCCAAGGTTAGATTGGTAAATGGATCTGGAGCAATTTCATGGGTACCTGAATCCCAAAGAGAATCCCGGAGAGAGGTTGTATCCACGGTACTCATGGACTGACTGCGGACATAGGAAGGAGGCAGCTCCACACTCGATGCCCTCTTACAAGGCCTCTTCTCCCCGCTCACAGAACTCCTGCCTGGCACAAAACTGTACTCTGCCCGAGGCCCCTTGGAAGAACGACCGGTGAACTTCATAAACCACTTCTTGGCCCGCCTTAAGAAGCCTGGCCGCCTCAGCAGTGGTCGTCCCACAACCTGCACATGAAAACACAAATGGCTCAGTAAAAGAGACAGAAATGAAAGGTGTGTGTGTGCAAAAAAGAATCATACCGCCTCAACCGGGATCTCCTTAGCTGGGACCCCCTCCCCTAGAGTAGACAAGTCCACCTTGTGAACCCTGCCATCCAAACAGACAAAAGAATAATATGTCCAAGCCGGTGGAACTACCCCAGAAGCAACCACCTGTGGCGACCGCAACCTTGTAGCCACAAAACGGCCGTATGGCTCGCTAGTAATCAGACCAGCGGCATCCACTCCCATGAGATAGAGGTCCTCCCTTCGGTCAGCCACAAACATGGTCTCAGGAGGATCTACGGGCGCCCTCTGCATGAGCTCCAACCCATACTGCCATAGCACCCTCTCGCCTAAATAAAAGGCCTCACCCCGGAACCCCACTAGAAGCCTCCTCTGTCTGGTCACCCGCAGGGCCTCGCTCAGATCAAAACCTATCTCCTCATACCTCGACCAAGGAAATAGGTTCAACTCCGCCGGCATGGCTCCCCTCAACACCGCCTTCACATCGGCATAACGGACGGCAACTCGTCCCTTGGACCCCCTCTTCTCCCGAGCTTCCCTAGCCCAGCAAGTCATGGCTGGAAAAGTGAGGTCTCGGTCAAGAGTAGGCCTCCACGGATAGTTCCCAAAGACCTCGTAGTACCAAGCCTGGAAAAGCAAAAGGCAGGAAAACTATCAGAACAAAAACGAGGTAAAAGCCGAATGCAAAGAGTAAAGCGAAGGCAAAAAAGAATGAAAGAGGGAAAGGAAATACCTCTAGGACAAACTGGAAGCAAGCCAAGGACTTGCTCGCTTTCCGACTATACTTGTCGAGCTCCATGTATAGCTCGGCAAGGCCGGCCTCACCCAAAGCAATGCCTCTAATGGCCTCGGGAGTAGTCAATGAGCCGAGAAGAGGGAACATGGACGTCATGTTGGCATTGGCAAAAATGGTGTTGCCAAGAAGGAGCCATGCGTAGGAGCGCCCGAGTTGCTCAGCCGTAATCCGGCCTGCCCAATACTCCGAAAAGTTGGCCCGGATGGCCCTCTCAACATTTTGCACCAAAATGCCTAACCCTTGGTAGGGCCTGAGAATCCAATAAGTGCTCTGATCTCCGTCTCAGGGATCCTGTCCCTCCAAACAACCGGATGTCCGTCAAAGGAGAGCCCATAAATGGCCGAAAAATCGACCGGAGTCACGGTCACCTCCCCCCAACTCAAGTGGAGAGTGTGGGTCGTGTCCCACCAATACTCGCCAAGGGCATTGAGAAGCCCCATGCTCTTGTTGGTGTTAGCCAACTTGCCCACGGCCTCGATAAAAGGCACCAAGCTGGTACGCTCCACCCAATCCCTCAGACCAGGTACGCCATCAATGGACTCGGGCATGGCCTCCCACAAAGAGAGGCAAACATCCGGCGATCATCGAGATTTGAGATCACCACTCTGCAGGTAAACACAGCAAATGTATGAATAACACAGTTTAAAAATACCAATTCTCATGATGAATGCAAATCATAAAATGAAAACAAGAAGTGAACATGCATTGAAGTTCTCCGTCCCCTTTCAAATTGCATAGACATTTGAGGGTCATTTTGAAAAAATGTATTTCCGCTCCCTTTCAAATTGCATAGACATTTGAGGGTTGTTTATTTGAAAAATGTTTCTCTCCCCTTTCAAATTGCATAGACATTTGAGGGTCATTTTGAAAAAAAAAAGTATTTCCGTCCCCTTTCAAATTCCATAGACATTTGAGGGTCGTTTTGAAAAAAATGTATTTCCGTTCCCTTTCAAATTGCATAGACATTTGAGGGTTGTTTATTTGAAAAATGTTTTCGTCCCCTTTCAAATTGCATAGACATTTGAGGGTCATTTTGAAAAAAAATGTATTTCCGTCCCCTTTCAAATTGCATAGACATTTGAGGGTCATTTTGAAAAAAAATGTATTTCTGTCCCCTTTCAAATTGCATAGACATTTGAGGGTCATTTTGAAAAAATGTATTTCCGTCCCTTTCAAATTGCATAGACATTTGAGGGTTGTTTATTAAAAAAATGTTTCCGTCCCCTTTCAAATTGCATAGACATTTGAGGGTCATTTTGGAAAAATGTATTTCCGTCCCCTTTCAGAGTGCATAGACATTTGAGGGTCATTTTGAAAAAAAAATGTATTCCGTCCCTTTCAAATTGCATAGACATTTGAGGGTTATTTATTTGAAAAAATGTTTCCGTCCCCTTTCAAATTGCATAGACATTTGAGGGTCATGAAATTTTAGGGTCTAAGTCCCTCGCAAGGAATGAACAACACTTCTTAGCACAAACGTAGGCGACAACATCCCGAGACGCGCTTAATAGCTAGTCGGAGCCTAAGGTACAAGCATTTCATGCACAAAAGTGAGGACAACACACTTCAAAATTTCAAAGTATGGCTAGGCACGTCCGATTAAGGAAATGAACACATGCCCATGATCCTTGAGATTTCAATTTCAGGAAAATGAGATCAATTTCGCAAAAATGCGCCAAAAGCCCAAAGAATCCCAATTTGCATAAACATAAGCCCTAGGTCTAGTCAATGCACCCATTTGACATAGAAAGGCTTAGAAATTCTTACCCCTTCGCCTTGACATAGATGTACGGTGGGAGACTTGTAGAAACCCGCTCCCACATCCTGAAGATCAACGATGTAGCCGCGGAAATTCCGAGCCATGTCGAGCCTTTTCACCGCCCCTCAAGGGTAGCCCGCGCGTGCCCGTCTCTCCATAAGTGATCCTTGAACAATCTAAGGAAGAAAAATCAAAATTGATGGAGCTTTCCCTCTCAATTTTGCCCCTACCCTGCTCTGTTTTTCGTCTGGATTTTTGGAGAATGAAAGGAACAGCCGTAAGGATGTTGTATTTTCAGTCCCTATAAATTGAGACCCTTGCTGATCATTTTAGGGAGGGAGAAATATAGTTTTGTAGGTAAAACTCTGCAGGAATTCAGCCTGAGTGAAACACCACCCAATATTTGAGTGAAAAGAGGGAAGATAGGCCATAACCACCATAGGTGAAGCCTCTTTCTCCCCATCTCCTCTCCATCTCAAACTCTTTTGTTCTTGCTCATATTGTTTATTTACTTGCATTTTAAGCCTTGCCCTTGTCAAGCACCTTTTGTATTGAAAGTTTTGCCCTTGTCAAGCACCTCTTATATTGCAAGTCTTGTCCTTAAAGCACCTTATATTCTTGTTATGTATCTTGGAACCAAATCATGAAATGATTCAAGGTGCCCTCACATCCAAGTATGTGAAAAAGGGATAAAACCTAATGAAGATCATGATTTGTTAATATCTTGCCTTTAAATAGCTTGATGATCCATTTTCATGGTGAAAGCATGTATCTTTATGTTGTATTTGGCCATGATGATCATGTTGGGTGATAAAGTTCCAATCTTTATCATCTCAACCTTGATTTAGCCTAAAATCCCACATTTGGGTCATAAAGATTCAATCTTTATGTCATTTTGTTGTCTCTAAAGGTTTAATCTTATATAAAGATCCTATTTTGATGGTAAAGTTTGAATCTTTACTCCTCAAAATGGTCATCTTGGCTCAAAGCCCCTTTTATCACCTTTTCTTAATAATTCCCCAATGATTGTCTTAATCACATCCAAAATTCTTGTTTTGGTGTCTAATCTAATGATTAATGACATAGGGATGATTTAATTTGTGTTTTGTTACAAGAGAATGGCTGGAAATGATCAAACAGTCCAGTTTCAGACAGAATGCTCTGTTTCTGTATGGAACTGGACTGATTCCTGGGAATCTGTTAAAATTCCCAGGAAGACCCCCTCTAGCCGTACGGCTATTTTGTCCAGTGGCATCTTTCAGTCCAGTTCCCCTTTAATCCAGAATGTTTACAAAAGAACCCCCTTTTCTGTTAAAATCCTAACTGTTTTCTGTTAAAGTCAGTATCTCCCGTTTTCTAAATACACACACACATATGCACTTTTCGTTAACAAACTTAGGGAGACTCAGCTTTGTCCGAGGCGGCTTGGGTGACGTGAAACTCTTTTCAAGCCGTAACCTGACCTCCGAACTCATAAATCTCTAACCATTTTCATTTGTTGGGTTAAAAGTTAACAAATGTGGCGACTCTGTTATCTTTTGGAATTACACCGTGTTTGATTCTCGAGGGGAAACCTTTCCATTTTTCCCACAGGTATCTCACACAACCGGACTCTAAACCTTGGCCGATGTCTTTCTTTCGTCGGTGCGTTTTGCTTCACAATCCACGCCGCCGAGGGGCTCTGTGGACACACCGCCTTGGACCACTCACCCTGACTGCACATTTGATTTTGTGTTTTTACTTGTTTTAAGTGTTTTTCGTTAGTTTATGTTACTTCCATTAAGTTCCTGACTGACTCTGTTAAGTCTGAGGGCTAAATTGAATAACAGTTCTAACTTTCCAGTCCATTATGTCAAAAATGCCTTTTTAGAGTCGGGCGCCTCTGCCCTTTGATGTCAGACGCGAGCGCCTTCTGCCCTAATGGCCGGAGGCGCGCGCTTCTAGGCATCGGTTACAGATTCTCTCCAAGAATCCCTCCCTTGCTCAATTTACATGATTTTTCTCGGGAAATCTCTCCTTGTTGACCCTGTTTTGGAACCAAAACATCTTCTTTTCACGTATAAAACCCCCCCTTCTCCACCATTTCAAAAAAAGACCAAAAAATCACTCCAAGAAAACTATACATAAATTCTCTCCAAGCATTTCAAGACATTTCCAAAGAAGTTCTTGAAGTATTCAAACTTTAGGTATCTTTTACTATTCTCTTTCTCTCTATTCCATCTCTAATTTTATTTTCATCAAGTGTGCAATCAACCCAAACCATTTTGGGGCATGACACCAAAGGCTACTTCATTACATTAAAGTTGGTCAAGGAGTTATCTCCACACATTCAAATCTCTTTCAAACCCCTTAAAACTCATTCAAAGTATAGGAAGAACACATTTTATCATGTAGACTATGAACAAGCAAGACCAACTTTAGTTGGGCGAAATGGGTGTTTAAGTACTTCCCATTTCGTAACCTAACCTCCGAGCCTCAAATACACGAATCTCTGGTTCTTCATAAACAAAACTTAGGACATCATTAGGTTTTTCTTATGTTCCTCTAAAACATAGGTGGCGACTCTAACAAACAAACTAAAACCAAACGAAACTGAATGGTGAGGCATCCCGCTCGCGCCGGGGTATCTACACTAACCATCATCCTTAGGGTCTTTCTTGGAGCCAAAAATGTTGAACTCCATTAAATCCCGCATCAAACTCCATAGTCAATAATCCATTGGAAACATCCAACTTAGTATGAGTTGTAGACATAAATGGTCTCCCCAATAGAATGGGAGCCTTAGGATCCGTGTCCATTTCTAACACATAAAAATCAGCAGGGAATATGAACTTACCAACATGGACCTAAACATCCTCAACCTTCCCCTTGGGGTATGCATTAGATCTATCTGCCAACTGAATCACCACCCTAGTATGCTGTAGAGGTTCCAACTTGAGCTTTTCAAACAATGCATAAGGCATGACATTGATTGAAGCACCCAAGTTTAGCATAGCCATATGCTCATAATTATCACCAAGACACACTGGAATCACAAACATACCCAGATCACTACACTTCTTGGGCATCTTCTTCTGATAGACTGCAGACACATGTTCATGAACCTTTACCTTTTACTGACTCCTCGCTTTTTGATCCCTCTTCAAGTTACACAACTCTTTCAAGAACTTGGCATATCTCGGGACAGTCTGAAGAAGATCCAAAAATGGAATATTTACCTCAAGGCTCTTGAAAGTGTCAAATATAGCCTTGTCAGGCTCTAGTTTGCGATGCTCTCTGAAAG
The DNA here is from genome assembly GCA_026119855.1 of Campanula takesimana. Classification (NCBI taxonomy): domain Eukaryota; kingdom Viridiplantae; phylum Streptophyta; class Magnoliopsida; order Asterales; family Campanulaceae; genus Campanula; species Campanula takesimana. The sequence goes on from JAOWBW010000337.1 coordinate 1,268,654, forward strand.
CCTCAGGAAATGGAACATCCGACTCATAAACTGTGGGCTCTGGTGTAGCTTTGTTCTCCTTTGGGGTCTTCTCTATAGGCACAACCTCCTCAACCTCAATCACTGGCTCCTCTGGTACAACTCTCTTCCCTATCTCCTTACCGATTCTCAAAGTCATGGCACATACACTCTGCTTAGGGTTCGTTTCTATTCTAGAGTGTACCTTATCTGCCTTTGTAGCCTCTAATCTCCCAACTGCATCAGCTATCTGACCTATTTGTCTCTCCAGATTACCAATACTCGCATCGGTCTTCTGTTGATACTACTGGAAGTTGCCATTCATAATGCTCACCGACTACGCTAAAGAGTGAATTATATCATCCGTAGACTGTCTTAGAGGGTTACTCTGATACTGCTGCTACTACCCATATGGTGGTCTATACTGATACTGATTAGTCGGATATTGCTGACTCTGTGGTGGACCCATCAATAATTGTTTCATTATCCCCTTAAGGTCCTCTAAATCTGTCTCGAGCTTACTTGTCACACCGCTACTCAACCCCACTGCACTAACCTGTCTGAAACTAGATCTCCTGCCATGTGTTCTTTTGCTCTTAGCTAACTCATCTATCACCTTTTTTGCTTCCTCAATTGTCTTGTTCAAAATACTGCCCCCACAGTAAGAATCAACCAACCATTTATCCTGAATAATCAACCCCCCATAAAAGTACATAATCAACTGGTCATCATCAAATCCGTGATACGGGCAACTCCGGCATAGCTTGTGGAACCTGGTATAATAATCATATAAGGTCTCATCGACCTTCTGATCCACATTACTAATGTCCCGTTTCATGACATTGGTCTGATCCGGTGGGAAAAACTCATCCAAGAACACCTCCTTCAACTGCTGCCATGTGGTGATACTATTAGGTGGCAAATGGTAATATCATGTACTAGCATCATCTTTCTGAGTAAAATAAAATGCTCTAAGGAGGAGATGCTCAATCGGTAGTGCTGCTGGCTTCATACTCAGACAAATATGCACAAACTGGGATATATGTTGATTCGGGTTCTCTCCAGGCATCCCAGTAAAGTGGGGCAACTGACTCAACAAACCCAGCTTCAACTCAAATGTAACCCCCATAGGCAGAGCAGGGAATTGGACTGCAAAGAAGATTGTCAGTAGCACAGGTGTGAACCATACAAGGTACCACGCTAAAAACAGAAATAAAAAAAATAACTAAAAGGAAACTAAATAACTAAATTAACAAAAAAGAAAAAGAAAAAGAAAAAAACAAAACAAAACAAGAAATAAAATAAGAACGTAAACAAATAAACACCGTTCCCCAGCAACGGCGCCAAAATTAGGTTGGCTTAGTCGCACTCCTACTAAATTAGGCCTAAACTCGGCCACTAATAATGTAATTAGAGTAAGTCAGGGTCGATCCACGAAGAACAGTGATTATTTGCGTACTAGTCACTTAACCAGATTGGGGGTTTGAATAGTTGATATTATATCCTAAGAACGAAAAAATAAACTAAGATGATTAAAACAATGATTTAAAAGTACTTCAAATTTGATACTATCCCCATCCTCTAATTTAATTTCATTGGTACTTCCTTTTTCTTTGTTAATCCTATTCACTTGATCACGAGATGTATTTCAATCTCTGTCTCTTCTTACAGTTTAGTCTATAGCAATGGCACACTCACTATGAACCCTAATTAAATTTAAACCTAAATTGGCACAGAAAATGTCTAAAGATTAATTGATTCAATTTAAGAGACTAAGATCAAGAACGCTTTCTAGGTTACTAGATAATCGTTTAGTTTTACTTACTTCACAAATTGCTATGGCATACACAATTCGCGAAGGTGCTACAGTGAAAATCCTAATTCTGGCACAGAACAGAGAATTCTAGCAAGGATCTATAAAAAGAAAACCCTAGATATGAATCCAAATTCAATACAAGTAAAACTATGAATAGAATAAACAAGAGAATAAGAAAATTACCTCAATTGAAAGAGATTTGGTTCAAGTTACAAATCCGAAGCTATGGAGTTAGTTCTCCATGGAAGAGTTCAAAAGCTCAGAGAAAAGAGAAAATAACGAACTACAAATCAATGAAAGAGAGAGATCCCTAATCTAATAATGATAAAAGGTTTAAATACCCCTACAAAGTCTATTGGAATAAGGAAAACAATAAAAGAAAATTAAAAATAAAATAAAATAACTACTATGCGCGTATCCGGCATCCCAGGCGCTAGTCTGACACGGACTGTGGTGTTTGAGACGTGCTCCGGTGTCCATCTCATGCTCTGCTGTCCGTCTGCTCCTCCACACGTACTGATAGATTTTGGTGAAAGATAGTCCGACTCGGACTCCCATGTTCGTCTATTTATCACACGTACTGTTTTGCTTTTTCCAGCTTTTTCTTCTTATTTAATGGTTGACCACTACTCCGTCTTCATGGTTGACTTTGACTTTGTTTGACATCTTGAGACATGAACTTTGACCTCATAGAAGATTTCATCCGGATATAAATATAAAAGACTAAAATATCCCCAGATTATAATAAAACCCCATAATTACATATTTGCCCCAAAATACATCTAAATTAATCTAAATTACATAAAAATAACAATTTAAGTTCATAGAAACCTAGGAAATAATGGTATATAATCTGTCCCATCACTGCAACCCAATGTTCTCTCCCCAGATTGCTTTGGTATCTACCAAGCATCCCAACAATAAATGCAAGGTCTGGATGAGTACAGACTTGTGCATACATTAAGCTTCCTACTACTGATGCATAAGGGATATTTTCCATAAACTTGGATTCTATATTATTTTTAGGACACTGTTTGAGACTAAACTTGTCTCCTTTTGAAACAGGGGTGTCATGTGGTTTACAATTTTGAATACTAAACTTTTGTAATACCTTTTCTATATGCGATAATCCTAAAATACCTCGTGAACGATCACGGTGAATTTGGATCCTAATACAAAAGATGCCTCCCAAAGATCTTTCATTTCAAATTTGTTTGAAAGAAATTTCTTTGTTTCCTTAAAAAGGTTAATATCATTACTAGCAAGCAAAATATCATCCACATATAAGACCAAACTTATAAATTTACTCCTACTGAACTTATGGTACACACAATCTTTAGAAAGATTCGTTTCAAAACCAAATGAAAGAATAACTTGATTGAATTTTAAGTACCATTGACGAGAAGCTTGCTTGAGACCATAAATGGATTTCTTAAGTTTAAAATCTAATTGATTAGTTTGATCTAAATCAGTTACCATTTCTGGTTTCTTCATATAGATAGTTTCCTCAATGTCTCCATTGAGAAAAATGGTCTTTACATCCATTTGATGAAGCCCAAGATCATAATGTGCTACAAGTGCCATAATGATCCTAAAAGAGTTTTTAGATGATACCGGAGAAAGAGTTTCTTCCCTCTTTTTGAGTAAATCCCTTAGCAACAAGATGAGCCTTATATCTTTCTACATTACCTTGTGAATCCTTTTTGGTCTTAAAGACCCATTTATACCCAATTGGTTTCACATTTTGAGGCAATGGAACAAGATCTCAAACGTCATTGTATTTCATGGATTTTAACTCTTCATTTATGGCATTAATCCATTTATGAGAATTAGGACTATTAATGGCTTCATAGAAGGTGAGTGGCTCATCTCCCACTAAGTCTAAGTGTTCCTCATTCTCGGCAAGATATACTTCATAATCATCCGGAATTGCATTCCTTCTTACTCTATTGGATCTCCTTAAGGGAACTAGTTCTTCTTGATTTTGAGGTTGTTGAATTTGATCCTCATTATCATCATTCTCATGTTGTTCAATATTAGGGGATCCATTGTTTTGGATTGTATGTTCTTGTTGAATTTCAGGTATAAATACTTTATTTCCAATGAGAACTATGGGAAGAGGTATAGAAATAGATTCCTCTTCCTCTTCAAATTCAAAACTATTCCTAATTTCCCCTCTAAATTCAACATCCTCAAAGAACCTAGCATTTCGCGTTTCAAAAAAGGTTCTAGTTTTCGGGTTGTAAAATTTATATCCCCTAGATCTCTCAGCATACCCTACAAAATAACTACTAACAGTCTAAACGTCCAGTTTGCCTTCATTAGGCCTATAAGGCCTAGCTTCTGCTGGACAACCCCATACATGAAGATGATTTAAGGACGGTTTTGTTATTCGTCCATAATTCATAAGGAGTTTTATTAGTAGCTTTTGAGGGAGCTCTATTGAGAATGTAAGTAGCGGTTTTTAATACATCTCCCAATAGTAAGTGTGGTAAGGAAGTACATGAAATCATACTTCTTACCATATCCTTAAGGGTTCTATTACATCTCTCAGCTACACCATTCATGCTAGGTGTACCCGGCATGGTGTAGTTAGGAACAATCCCACACTCCTCAAGATAGAGAGCAAAAGGACCCAGACGTTGTTCACCCGAACCGTCATTTTGACAGTAGTATTCACCACCATGATCGGACCTAACGTTCTTAATTGTCTTTCCAAGTTGATTTACAACTTCGGCTTTATAAGACTTGAAAACGTCCAATGATTGAGACTTTTCATGAAGAAAATAAATGTATCCATAACGAGAGTAATCGTCTATAAACGTAATGAAATATTGTTTACCATTCCATGAAGGGGTAGTTAATGGTCCACAAATATCTGTATGAATTAGTTCTAAGACGCTTGATGCTCTCAAAGACCCTTTTCTTTTAGTGTTTGTAAATTTTTCTTTAAGGCATTCAATGCAAAAGTTTTTATCAGGAGTATCAAGTTTGTTTAATATTCCTTCTGACACAAGCTTATCAATTCTCCTTTTGGAGATATGACCCAAACGCCTATACCATAGGGTATAAGAATTTTCACTTGATAATTTTCGCTTAGTACCTTTTGTTTCATTACTATGAGACTCATTCATTATTTTAATTGTGTCAAGCAAATAAAGATTATCATTTCTTGACAAAGTACTAGTACCGACAATTTTGGAATTAAAATAAAGATCACATTTATTATTGCCAAACGAACAAGAATAACCTTCCTTGTCCAAAACTGTAATAGATATTAAATTTCATCTAAAGGACGGTACAATAAATGTATTATTTAATACAAAATTAACACGCCCCCAAGTCCCGGGATTCCCTAATAGAACCTCGAACCTGGTACGCGTGACTAACAAGAAACGAGAAACTGAATGACATCTGCTTATATCAAAATGACATCATATATACTCAAGAGAAACGAGCAAAGATAGCTCAGAACGAGTTCTATACCAAGAAATTTAAACCAAATGTGGTTATACACAGCGGAAAACATGCCTAGCACATAAGCTGGCATTACAAGAACTATACAAGTCTACCCACTATATTGAGTCTAAACAACTGATACAAAATCATCCTCACCAAAACTGGAAAGGATAACAATCCCCAACAAGAACAACCTGCCAAGTAGGCCCCTGCTAAGTCGAGCCTCACAACGTATTACCACTTACTTTCCTGGGGGGAAACAAATAAACAAGGAACGGGGTGAGATAAATCTCAGTAAGTTACTAGATACAAGTACATAGCATGTTATCATGTAATCATGCAAATCAAGAAGATTATCAAGTAATCATGCTCAAGATGTCATCAAGTAACAAGTATATGAGAGGCTAAGCCAACTCATCAAGTAGCTAACACGTAAGGCTAAACTATCACGTTACAAAGGATATTCCAACCTTATTCCTCCCAAGCAAACCATTGTTGTCGTTGCTTGTTGCAGTTGATAAATCACGATCAATCAAGTTGCTGCTGTGCAGTACACAAGAGGACCCAGTAACCAGTGTCACTAATAAGAACAAGATTCACGAGGTGTTCACGAGTTTAGCATTCACTTTTATCAGGCGTATTGCTCTACTAAAGGAAGCTATGCCCTTACTATGGCCTGTAGTAAGGGGTCAAGCGCAGATACATAGATCCCCGATTATTAACTTAGCCCCAGCCTCGCGATAAGCCTGAACCTATATACCTCCGAACAAGCAAGGACCAGCTGGACTCACACAAGAATGCACAAGTAGGTATTTACTTGAACTACGAGAGTAGAACTAATCCAAAAGTAGTGGACTAGCTTTTCATGAACCATGTATTCATGTGCTCACCAAATACAAGTACACGTATGCTATATTTGCGAATACAAATCAGTATAACAATGGCACATAATGTGTCCACGTAACACAATCAAGCCAAATTAGAGTCTATTAATAACAGACCCCAACCAAGTAGTAGGGTATGTCATACTATATCACTTTGTCATATGAAATATTTGCACGTACATATTCATATAACCTTTAACACATTAATGTGTCTATAACGATACCCTTTCTTTCAAGTAGATCCCAACATCTTAGACTCTAAGCGCGTAGTCGAATAGGTCGTATTGTACCTAGTCACAATCATATCTCGCGTATATGTATCGTTAATAATCGAATACATTTTCCAACACATATTGTGTTATATAATCATTGTTTTATGAATTATCTTCATATTACACTAGTCCCTATTTCTTTAGGAACTCAACTCAAGAACAGGATATTTCCTTTATACTTTATATACTTCATTGAGTATATACACGATTAAAACCAATTACTAGCACATTAGTGCTTGTTCATAGCACTTTCAATACACACGTATTAGATTCGAGTATGTAGTAGAGTTGTTCATTTTCTATCTAGTTCCATATTCTAACTCTTTGGTTATTCATACCAAGTATCAAGTAGTCAACAAGCCACATTCTATCAAGTAGTTATGTGCAAGATTTGCACATACACACCAAGGATAGTTCTAACACGTTAGTGGAAGTACCCCAATCTGAAACCGACCTATCTTAGAGGTAGACTTAGCACCGTTTCAGGGATAAGCTGATAGGCCAGGACCGCCCTAGGATAAACTATAAATTCCAGGACTACTCTGGTATAAAATCGGAAAAATCCAGAAGCTCGCCAGGCTGAGCCGTACGGATGATTTGGGAACTAGAGGGGCCTAGCCGTACGGCTGGTTTGGGCGCTCAGTCCCTATAAATAGAACCCCTTGCTGATCATTTCAGGGGGGAAACACACATTATAGAGGTCACTCTGCTGGAATTTCAACAGAGAAAGAGTGAGAGTGATCACATACAAAAAAGGAGAGAAGAAAGAAGATTGGCCTTAACCATCATAGGTAAAGCTACCTCCCCCTCCTTTCTCTTCATCTTACTCCTATTTTCTTTCTTATATCTTGGTTATACATGTATTTACTATTCATTCATGCAAAGACTTGTCCATTTCAAGCACCTTTTGTTTCTTGCAAGACTTGTCCATTATCAAGCACTATATATATCTATCTATTACATTACTATCTTGTCCAAGCTATGAGAAGTTCAAAGTGCCTTCCATACCTTATATGTAAGAGGTTCTAAACCTAGAAACTCATAGACTTGTTGATTGTCATTTATATTCCTTATTCATGTAAATGGTATGCTTGTTTGGCCATGATAATCATGAGGGTGATGAAACCTTAGTGTTCATCACTTTCTTCTTTGGTTTAGCCTCAAAATCCCACTTTTGGGTCATAAAGATTCAATCTTTATGTGTTATTTTGACTCTTGGAAGGATTTTAAGTCATAAAATGTCATATTGGTGATAAAGTTCCAATCTTTATTCACCAAATGACCAACTTTGGTCCAAAGGGGACATTCATCAACTTTCTTGATTTTCTCCTATGATTGCTCATGATCACACCCAAATACTTCTCTTTGGGGACGAAGTGATGATCATTTAACATAGAAATGATGTTATAAAACTTGTAAAATGATTTCTTGCAAACTGGGATCACAAATAGTTTGTCCAGCTTCAGACAGAATACCCTGTTTCTGTTCTGAACTGGACTGTTCGTGAGCAAACTGTAAAACCCCAGGATCGCCTCCTCCAGCCGTACGGCTACTTTAGGTAGGAGGGCAAAATTGTCTGTTTTTCCCTCTGACCTTTATCTTATAACTCTAGGCCCCTTTTTCAGCCGAGCTTCTCAAATAAAATCAATAACAGAATTTTTCCGTTAAATACACACACACACATATGCACATTTTAACTAACTTATGGAGACTCAGCTTTGTCCGAGGCAACTTGAGAGGACGTAAAAACTCCTCCCAAGTTGTAACCTGACCTCCGAACCTTTGAACTCAAACCTTTGTCATTTTGTTGGGTTTAAAATTAACAAAATGTGGCGACTCCGTTAAATTTGACCGGTTCCCGTGTTTGGCAATTTGTCCTCGTTCGAACCTCGCGTGTTTCTCCCCAGAGGACGGGATCCTTACAGTGGCGACTCCGCTGGGGATATAGAGTGCTTTTGGAATTCTTTCTAGAAGGTTCGGGGGCGCTCTTGTGTGGGTCAAACTCCTGTTCCCGTTAGTTGACTTCTTGCATATTTGTGTGTGTTTGTTGTTTCTGTTTGAACTGTTTTGAGTACATACGTTCTGGAAACACAACAAGCTGGGGCTTGATGATCAGAAGTTGGAGAAACTGAGAAAAATCTTCACCCTCTTGCTTTAGCCGTACGGCTACTTTGGGTAGGGACCAGAATGTTGCCAATTAACAGTTTGGTTTAGGGCTGCAACATTCTGGGTGCCCCTCTGCTTCTACTTGTCCAGGTTCCAAATTTACAGTCTTACTTGTCACATTACCTTCATTCTTTTGGCCAAAACTTGGTTTTAAAAGGTAATAAAACTTGGTTATGCATGATCTTTTGTCAATAAAATGGTTTCCAAAACCTCGTCGTGCATAACCCCTTTTTTTTGTAAGGGTTTTCTTGAGTCTCCTCGTTGTGCACAAATCGCTTTGTATAAAAGGGTTTCAATGTAAAATATTTCTTTTGCAAAAGTTTGATTCAAAATTCTTTGTTGTGCACAACTTGGTACATGTACAAGTTTTGGTCTTTGTTTGCCTATATTCTTTGATTTGTTGTGTATAGATTGCTCAATTCATGCTTGTTCATACTTGTTCATATCTTGGTTATGCGATGCTCATGATATCCAAAAACGGATTGAAAATCTCTCTTTTTACTCAAAAAAAGGAGCATAGAATGACTTCACACCACGTGCACTTGACCGTGCACGTTCCAAATACCCCTTAAACCCAGGGTGGATGCCACGATGGAGCTCGTTGGGTGCTCTTGTTCCCTTCGATGCGCGCACGGGTCCATCCCACCTTCCCTTTTGAACCAAGTCAACCACACTTGTCCGTGACACACAAATACCGTGACTATGGTTGGTTTTTGGTCTAGTTCACGTCACCACATCCTTGATATGTGCTCAAAGCTCATTGTGGCCAAATTAATGCCCGAGTTGTGACTCCTTGATGAAATGCAAGCGTGGCCTAACCAGCCTCCAACTCGTGTGTTAGTGGCGACCGTAATTGGCAAGGGCCATGTACTAAGGACAGGGTGACACCGTGTCGTCGAGCCCTAATAAACAAGTTATTTTAATCGTCCTTAAGCCCATGGTCAAGGATCGAGATGCCTCATTCAAAATGAGGTTATGTCAGAATGTCGGTGGAGCCTTCGGTGTAGCCTTCGGAGAAAAGTCTCGATCCCAACTGGGGCTTAACCATGATTAGGATGACCCGCATATTGGGAACCTTACGATGCACTAGACCCTAGGTTCACTTCTTTTGATCGGTGGAAGCCGCGTTCCCTATAGGACCCTCGCCCGGGATAGTCCGTCCTTGGGAGCGTTCAATACAGGTGAAAAACGAGGGGTCTATAGGCGTAGTGATGGCCTCCACTGATCCAGGGTTTAGGTTAGTTGCGAAAAAGAAGAGAAATCTTTTCCAACCATTTAGGAATAAAAATGTGTTTTAAGTAAACTTAAATGATTTATTAATGGCGCGTTGCATGAGCTTGCTCCGTTTTTGCTTCCTGTCTTTGATACATTGCATTGTTTCGCTAACCAGTGTCACCCCCGTTTAGTTTTTGGAAGGATCCATGTTATCCTTCAAGACCTCCGCCAACTCCCGTTAAGTCTTTGGAAGGATCCATGTTATCCTTCAAGACCTCCGCCAAGTCCCGTTAAGTCTTTGGAAGGATCCATGTTATCCTTCAAGACCGCCGTTAAGTCCTGTTAAATCTTTGGAAGGATCCATGTTATCCTTCAAGACCTCCGCCAAGTCCCGTTAAGTCTTTGGAAGGATCCATGTTATCCTTCAAGACCGCCGTTAAGTCCTGTTAAATCTTTGGAAGGATCCATGTTATCCTTCAAGACCTCCGTAAAGTCCCGTTTTTGGATGGATCCATGTTATCCTTCAAGACTCCCGTTAAGATCCCCGTTGAGACCCAGGCAAAATCCCCTAGGTCCCCGCAAAGATCCCCGTTAAATTCTAGGAATTGTCCCTTAGGAAGTCAGTCAAGTCCTTGGATGGATTCTCGTTAAGACATTAGTCGTGTTCGTCCTTCCCTCTTAAGATTCTAAACCCATTCGAACTACGGTGACCTGAGCCTCTCGTCATGTGGGACCCCCTCCCTCGTGGTGAGGGAACGTAGGCAACTTCGGCCCGGTCAAATATCCCAAATAAATACACATGTGTCTTTAACCAAGCGTTCATCCAATGTTTACCCAAGCCTAAAGCTACCTTTTATCTTCCCCGTAGCTCAGATGAAGTAGAAGAGAGCATCATGTCGCCGTCTAGTGCATGTGGAGTCAGAAAGTTCCCTGGTCACTACAACTTCTCCGATCCGGTACCTCGGAAAGATCACTTCAAAGGACAGTAGCTTGAGAAATGACGTCACGGATAATTCGGATGGCCCAACGGACGAAGAGTTGTTCCAAGCTTCAAAAACCCCCGGGGCTGAGAAAGAAGTCATCACAGATAGCCACAGGGAAACGCAAACTCCGTCTGATGAGTCAACGAGGCAAAGAGGTGTTACAGCTCTGTCTCAAATTGATGGGCCCTTCACCAAAGCAACCAACCACAATGAAAAGGTGGAAGCTACCTGACCTCCAGACTGTAACCAAAGATTGCCCCCTCCATCTCACCAAAATACCGAGACTGTCACGACCCAAAATATAGGCTCTATTTTATTAGTAATAAATGATTATTGTTTAATTAATTGCCTATCTACTTATTTAAATTATTATTTATTTAAATATTTTTGTTATAATAATTATGCCTAGCATTTTATTTGGGTCATTTGTGCTAGTGTAGAAATATGGGGTCTTAGTTGTTAGTGGGGAGTATTGAGTTGGGTAGTTTTGAGGAGGGGGTCAATGTGTAAGTTTTTTTAAATCATACTCCTACCCTCTCCCTACACCTCCTTCTCCCTCACCCTACTCCCTCCCATTCCCAGAAATCTCTCTCTCTCTCTCCATTGATTGGGTAAGTTTTCTTCTCTATCTTCTCTCTTCATTTTCTTCCTCTTCCTCTCATAATCTCTCATTTCTTAAAACGTGAAATGTGTTTAGATCGTCGATAGGATCGCGTAGAACCAAAAAGAATTGAATTCCGTCATCTTTGAGAATTTTCAAGTAAGTTACTTTTCCCCCATTTTGGTGTTAAAATGTTCATATCATGTTCATATAATGCTTTTGTTGTTATATTCGAAGTTTGGATGAGGTTGCAATTTATTTGGAATTTTTTGGGTTTTGGTTAAAAATGGTGATTGTATGAATGTTGGGATTTGATCTTGATATGGTTGTAAATGTTGTTGTATGAGTCTTTTTGGACTTATAAGTTGTTTTGGTACATTAGTATGCTAGTTAGAGGGTTGGATTTTGGTTGAAATGTGTTTTGGTATGAAAATGGAAGAACCCAGTTTGTTCTTCCCGAATTCCAGCAGTTCAGAAGATTGGGCGACCGCCCAAAAATGTCTGGGCGACCGCACATCTATCTGAAAGCTTTTGTTCTTGTTTGAGGGCTTTTTGGGCGACCGCACAGTCCCTTTTGGGCGGCCGCACAGAACATCTGAAAGTTTTCATTTGTTGGTTTGTTTGATTGAAGAATGCGTTTTGGTCTAAGTCTTGGGTGTCCTTCTAGTTGACCTTAGTGAACATTGTAGTACACTCTAGCGATAGAATTGGGTCCTTTGTGATGAAGTTTGTGATGGAAATTGATTAAGTGTTAATTGAGATTATTGGAACACTTTAATTGTGTGTTGTTGGTTCATTTCACTTTCTTGGTGACTTCTTGGTATGGTTCCCTACTTTGGAACCTTAAGTTGTTTATTTAAGCTAGTATTATTACTTAGCAGTTATTTGAAAGTCCATCTGGTATTTTTTGTGTGTTTGGGCTATGCGAAACATTATGATGGCACGGCCAAGTCCATTGTGATGTTGACCATTGTTTTGCCCCATTATTACCCTCCTCCAGATTGGCCTTGGATGTGAGAAGAGCTAGCTCCTTTGTGTGCATTTTAGATTACTTGGAGCATGACTTTGTGGCATGTCTCCCGTCCCTTGTGACACTTCATTTGGTTATTGGTTCCGGTACCGGGGGATTCTCTTCAGCTTTCATGCTATTATGAATATGTTGATTGGTTGATTATTGAAGCTTCGCATCGATCCTTTATTTGGATGTACCGGTTTGGAAAACCTTGGCTATATCCTTTGTTATGTGTTTATTTCCGGTGCTATCTGTTATGTGATAACTGCTACGTGCTATCTATGATTTATTATTGTACATTGTATCATAGCATGTCATGTAGTTGCATTAGTAACTTATTGAGATTTATCTCACCCCCTTTCTTTTATCTTTGTTTTTCCTTAACCCCCCCCAGGTGCTAAGGATTAGTCTCGCTGATCACGAGAAAGAGGACGTCGAGTGTGGATACATTCTTTTGGGGAAAGTTGTTATAGGTTGGTTTACATTATATCAATGTGTAACCTTTTGGGGATATTTGTACCAAACATTGACGTCACTAGGATTTGTGTATTTTGTAACTTTGGCGTATAAGCTTATGGAGTTTATACTAGTTTTACTTTGTTGTTCAAGTTGATTTACAAAACCTTGTGTTATCATCTTTTGGGTATAAAAGGAAATTTTTATCTCCATTATTTTAGAGTTTATTGTTAAAGTCGACGTCCAGCTCGCGGTCTCGGGCCCGCGGGGTTCGGGGTCGCGACAGTTGGTATCAGAGCCTATGGTTTGGCTCTAAGTATAAGTCTAGGTGGACTAGTATGACCTAGGAGGGTAGTAGTGTGCGGAGTGATTAACGGTTGGTGTTTTATGCAGGTACTTGGTTACAATGGTTCGTAGAAGGAGTGGTGAAGGTAGTACCGTAATGCAAATCAGAATGACACAAGGGAAGAAGCACGTGCTATGTTTCAAGGCATGTTCGAGGCGGCCATGAAGGCCATACATGATCAAGGTCCGAGGGTAGAATAAGCACCACCCCGTTATGGTTTGGAGCAATTCTTGAAACTGAAACCGGTTGAATTCAATGGGGAACCCGATGTTCGGAAATCTGAGTTGTGGATTGAGTCGATGGAGAAGATTTATGAGGTATTTGGTTGCACGGATGAGGACAAGGTCCGGTTCGCGGCTTACAAACTTGTGGGAGCCGCCGAGCATTGGTGGAAGGGTGTTAAAGCTAGTTGGGATGATACTCACACGGTTTATGCGTGGGAGTTGTTCGTGCGCAAATTCAAGGAACATTTCATTCCGGTTGTTGATCAAAACCGAAAGGAGATCGAGCTTCTCAACTTGGAGCAAGGTTTGTTGTCTATAGAACAATACTCGGCTAAGTTCATAGAATTAGCCCGGTATTGTGACTATTTGGTGAGGACCGAGGAACAAAAAGCTATGAGGTTCATTCGGGGATTGAAGACCTCCATCCGTACTCAACTGATTGCCCAACGGATAGTGACATTCCAAGATGCGGTAGACTGAGCCTACTTAATAGAGCAAGATATTGGGGAGCACAAAAGGAAGACCGAGGTTGTGAGTACGGGTAAACCGGGAAGCCATGCTAAGTCTCAACCACAACACCGTTCTGATAACCGAGGTAACTTTGGGGGACAATCTCAGTCCCGAGGGCAACCGATCCCAAGGAACCCGGGTACCACTTTCGGGAACCAAGGGAGCCAAATTAGGAGGCTTTGTTCGTATTGTCAAAAGGAAGGTCATTCTGAGGACCGGTGTTGGAAGAAGCAAGGAAGGTGCACCAATTGTGGTCAAATGGGTCACTTTGTAAAAGATTGCCCGAGAGGTAGAGGGCAAGCATCCGGGGTCAGGAGTTGGTAATAATCAAGGTCAGAAAAGGGATGCCGCTGGGAAGCCCAAAGTTCAAGGGAAAGGTTTATGCCATGAATCAACAACAAGCTACCGATGATCCATCCGTTATTGGAGGTATTGTTTCTGTGTCTAATGTGAGCGCACGAGCGTTAGTAGATCCAGGATCATCTCATTCATACATTTCTGTGCAATTTGCTTCTATGTTAAATGCTGCATTTGAGTCTTTACCGTACGTGCTAGAGGTGTCGACCCCTATAGGAGAATGCTTGATTTCTGATCGAGTCCTTCGTACTTGTGATGTGGTTATTTGTGGTCGTGTCCTTTGTGCGGATTTGGTAGTTCTTCCTATCCAAGACTTTGATGTCATTTTGGGTATGGATTGGTTGAGCAAGTTTCATGCTTCCGTGGATTGCCGTAAGAAAACTGTTACTTTTTCTATTCCGATGTGCCTAAATTTGTGTTTAAGGCTTGTCCTCTGAGTAGAAAGGTTCACTTAATTTCTTATATGAAAGCGAGAAAATTATTGCATAGTGGTTGTGAGGGGTATTTGGCTAGTGTTCTTGATACTAGGAAGGAATCCCCTAGTTTTGATAGTGTTCGGGTAGTCCGGGAATTTCCCGATGTTTTCTCTACCGAGTATGATATGCCTCCCGATCGTGAGATAGAATTTTGTATAGACCTTTTGCCGGGTACGGCTCCAATTTCGAAAGCACCTTATAGGTTAGCCCCCGCAGAGTTGAAGGAGTTAAAGGTTCAGTTGCAAGAGTTGCTTGATCGAGGGTTTATCCGCCCTAGTGTTTCCCCGTGGGGAGCACCGGGTTTTATTCGTGCGGAAGAAAGACGGTTCCTTGAGATTGTGTATAGATTACCGGAAGTTGAATCAGGTTACAGTGAAGAACAAGTATCCTCTACCTCATATTAACGATTTATTTGATCAGCTTCAAGGGTCCGTGGTTTTCTCTAAACTTGATTTGAGGAGTGGGTACCATCAGTTGAAGGTTCGAGCGGAGGATATTCCGAAGACTGCCTTTCGCACTCGTTATGGTCATTATGAGTTTTTGGTTATGCCGTTTGGGTTGACTAACGCGCCTGCAGTATTTATGGATTTGATGAACCGAGTTTTCCATCCTTATCTTGACTCGTTCGTGGTGGTCTTTATTGATGACATACTCGTCTACTCTAAATCTCGAGATGAGCACGAGCAGCACTTGAGGACAGTTTTATCCGTTCTTGCGAGGGAGAAATTATTTGCGAAGTTCAGTAAATGCGAATTTTGGCTCGAGAAGGTGTCATTTCTGGGTCATGTGATTTCGAAAGATGGGATTTCTGTGGATCCTTCGAAGATAGAGGCAATAGTGGATTGGAAGAGACCCGAATCAGTGACAGAGATTAGAAGCTTTCTTGGTTTAGCCGGGTATTACAGAAGATTTATTGAGGGGTTTTTAAGGATTCCTACTCCGATGACTCAGTTGACCCGGAAGAATGTCCCGTTTGTGTGGACCGAGAAATGTGACACGAGTTTCGAGGAATTGAAGAAGAGGTTGACTACCGCACCGATCTTGACTTTGCCTAATGGGAGTGATGGTCTAGTGATTTACAGTGATGCTTCGAAAGAGGGTTTGGGTTGTGTGTTGATGCAGAATGGGAAAGTGATTGCGTATGCTTCGAGGAAGTTGAGCCCGAGTGAACAGAATTACCCGACTCATGATATGGAATTGGCGGCGATAGTCTTTGCGTTGCACAAATGGAAGCACTACCTTTATGGAGCGAAGTTTGAGATTTTTACCGATCACAAGAGTTTGAAGTACCTTTTCTCCCAGAAAGAGTTGAACAACCGACAGCGCCGATGGATGGAATTGTTGAAGGATTATGACTGTACGATTTCTTATCATCCGGGGAAGGCGAATGTGGTAGCCGATGCGATTAGTAGGAAATCTTATGTGGCTTCGATGATGGTTCGGGAATGGAAAATGCTTGAGGATGTTCGAGATTGGTCTCCTCGTGAATCGAGACATGGGGGCTATTTTGCGAATATTAGGGTATCTCCGACCCTAATTCAGAGAATAAAGGAAGCTCAGAAAGAAGATCCCGAGTTAGTGAAGGTAATGGGTAAAAATGAAGGAAAAGAATTTCGAGGATTTTTCTAGGAGTTCGAATGGGGTGTTGACTTTCCGTGGTCGTTTGTGCGTACCCGATGTTGGTGGAATAAAGAGGCAAGTTTTAGATGAGGGTCACAAATCGAGGTATACTATTCATCCGGGCAGTACGAAGATGTATCAAGATTTGAAGCAACAATTTTGGTGGATTAATATGAAAAGAGAAATAGCGGAGTATGTTTCGAAGTGTCTAACTTGTCAGCAGGTCAAAGCCGAGCATCAGAGACCCGCGGGACTACTTCAGCCGTTAGAGATTCCCGAGTGGAAATGGGAGCATGTGACTATGGATTTCGTTACGGGACTACCTCGTACCCGTAGGAAGTATGACAGTGTTTGGGTAATAGTGGATAGATTGACCAAGAGTGCCTATTTCTTGCCTATTGATATCAGATATTCGATGGAGAAGCTTGCGACCCTTTACATTGATGAGATCGTTAGATTGCATGGGGTTCTGATTAGTATTGTGTCAGATCGAGACCCGAGGTTTACTTCTAGATTCTGGAAGGCGTTTCAGGAAGCTTTGGGTACAGATTTGCGATTCAGTACGGCTTTTCATCCTCGGACCGATGGTCAATCCGAGAGGACTATTCAGATTTTGGAGGATATGTTGCGAGCTTGTGCGATAGACTTCTCCGATTCTTGGGATTCGCACCTACCGTTAGTGGAGTTCTCTTACAACAACAATTATTAGGCTAGTATCAAGATGGCACCGTTTGAGGCCTTGTATGGAAGAAAGTGTAGATCGCCTATTTGTTGGGATGAGGTTGGTGAAGCTAAGATTGTGGGTATTGATTTGCATCAGTATTCAGTTGAAAAGGTTAGAGTTATCCGGGATAGATTGAAAACAACCCAGAGTCGACATAAGAGCTACGCAGATAACCGAAGACGAGATCTTAGTTTTCAGACCGGTGATCTTGTGTTCTTGAAAGTATCTCCGAAGGTGGGTATCCGAAGGTTCGGGAAGAAGGGTAAATTGGCTCCGAGGTTTATTGGCCCGTTTGAGATTTTGGGAAAGGTTGGACTTTTAGCGTATCGTCTTGCGTTACCGCCATCTTTGGACCGGTTACATAATGTCTTTCACGTTTCTATGCTTCGGAAGTATGTTCATGATCCATCGCACGTGTTACCGAGGGTACCGGAGGATATTGAGCCCGATATGACTTATGAGGAACGACCGGTTCGAATCCTAGATTCTAAAGTTCATGAGTTGAGGAACAAAAGCATTGTGTTGGTTCGAGTTCTTTGGAGGAATCATAACATCGAGGAGTCGACGTGGGAGCTTCGTGATGAGATCGAGAGGAAATTTCCGTGGCTTTTTAATTCGGGTAAGTCTCGTTAAAATTCGGGTCGAATTTTCTTTAAGGGGGAGTGAATGTCACGACCCGAAATATAGGCTCTATTTTATTAGTAATAAATGATTATTGTTTAATTAATTGCCTATCTACTTATTTAAATTATTATTTATTTAAATATTTATGTGTTATAATAATTATGCCTAGCATTTTATTTGGGTCATTTGTGCTAGTGTAGAAATATGGGGTCTTAGTTGTTAGTGGGGAGTATTGAGTTGGGTAGTTTTGAGGAGGGGGTCTATGTGTAAGTTTTTTTAAATCATACTCCTACCCTCTCCCTACAGCTCTTTCTCCCTCACCCTACTCCCTCCCATTCCCAGAATTTCTCTCTCTCTTCTCCATTGATTGGGTAAGTTTTCTTCTCTATCTTCTCTCTTCATTTTCTTCCTCTTCCTCTCATAATCTCTCATTTCTTAAACGTGAAATGTGTTTAGATCGTCGATAGGATCGCGTAGAACCAAAAAGAATTGAATTCCGTCATCTTTGAGAATTTTCAAGTAAGTTACTTTTCCCCTATTTTGGTGTTAAAATATTCATATCATGTTCATATAATGCTTTTGTTGTTATATTCGAAGTTTGGATGAGGTTGCAATTTATTTGGAATTTATTGGGTTTTTGGTTAAAAATGGTGATTGTATGAATGTTGGGATTTGATCTTGATATTGGTTGTTAAATGTTGTTGTATGAGTCTTTTTGGACTTATAAGTTGTTTTGGTACATTAGTATGCTAGTTAGAGGGTTGGATTTTGGTTGAAATGTGTTTTGGTATGAAAATGGAAGAACCCTGTTTGTTCTTCCTGAATTCCAGCAGTTCAGAAGATTGGGCGACCGCCCAAAAAATGTCTGGGCGACCGCACATCTATCTGAAAGCTTTTGTTCTTGTTTGAGGGATTTTTGGGCGACCGCACAGTCCCTTTTGGGCGGCCGCACAGAACATCTGAATGTTTTCATTTGTTGGTTTGTTTGATTGAAGAATGCGTTTTGGTCTAAGTCTTGGGTGTCCTTCTAGTTGACCTTAGTGAACATTGTAGTACACACTCTAGCGATAGAATTGGGTCATTTGTGATGAAGTTTGTGATGGAAATTGATTAAGTGTTAATTGAGATTATTGGAACACTTTAATTGTGTGTTGTTGGTTCATTTCACTTTCTTGGTGACTTCTTGGTATGGTTCCCTACTTTGGAACCTTAAGTTGTTTATTTAAGCTAGTATTTATTACTTAGCAGTTATTTGAAAGTCCAGCTGGTATTTTGTGTGTGTTTGGGAGATGCGAAACATTATGATGGCACGGCCAAGTCCATTGTGATGTTGACCATTGTTTTGCCCCATTATTACCCTCCTCCAGATTGGCCTTGGATGTGAGAAGAGCTAGCTCCTTTGTGTGCATTTTAGCTTTACTTGGAGCATGACTTTGTGGTATGTCTCCCGTCCCTTGTGACACTTCATTTGGTTATTGGTTCAGGTACCGGGGGATTTCTCTTCAGCTTTCATGCTATTATGAAGATGTTGATCGGTTGATTATTGAAGCTGCGCAGCGATCCTTTATTTGGATGTACCGGTTTGGAAAACCTTGGCTATATCCTTTGTTATGTGTTTATTTCCGCTGCTATCTGTTATGTGATAACTGCTACGTGCTATCTATGATTTATTATTGTACATTGTATCATAGCATGTCATGTAGTTGCATTAGTAACTTATTGAGATTTATCTCACCCCCTTTTTTATCTTTGTTTTTCCTTAACCCCCCCCAGAGGTGCTAAGGATTAGTCTCGCTGATCATGAGAAAGAGGACGTCGAGTGTGGATACATTCTTTTGGGAAAGTTGTTATAGGTTGGTTTACATTATATCAATGTGTAACCTTTTGGGGATATTTGTACCAAACATTGACGTCACTAGGATTTGTGTATTTTGTAACTTGGTGTATAAGCTTATGGAGTTTATACTAGTTTTACTTTGTTGTTCAAGTTGATTTACAAAACCTTGTGTTATCATCTTTTGGGTATAAAAGGAAATTTTATCTCCATTATTTTAGATTTTATTGTTTAAGTCGACGTCCAGCTCGCGGTCTCGGGCCCGCGGTGTTGGTAGTGGTGCCCTAGCCACGTTTAATAAACGTTGTAATTGTTATCATTTATTTCATATCAATAAAGAGATGCTTTGATTATTATTGTTGTTCATGTTTACTTATAATAATCCCCGTCCCTAGTGCTTGTTAAGCACTAGTATAAAGGCTAAATGATCATGGGATGATCATGTTAGATTTATGGGTACTTGTTTGGAACAAGGTACTGGACTTGACCCGCTGCATGAGTTTTATGTCATGGTCTATGTCATACATATATCTCATATTAGTTATGTCATTTGAATCCTTAGACATGAAGTTATTATAGTCTTCCACTTGATGAACATTGTGTTTGACATATTCAAACGCTACCTTAACACGGTAGTTATAAAGGGTATGATTGGCACAATCGGATTCCCGTTGGGAAGAATAATAAGCTAAATGGATTTGTCCCTCACGGAGAGATGTCAAGCTTGGGGCCCTCGAAGGAATGATGTTGATGAAATGTTCGGCCGGACTCAAATGGATTGATTGGATCAATAGCATTTGAATTATCAACATATTCGGAATCGAGAAAGTATTGAACAAAACAAGTTGACTGTTTGACCATGACTTGTGTTCAATGACATCGTGGACAAAGGGATTGTGACATATTCTAAAGGAATGCGAACTTGTATCTAGTTACACTATTGGGTAGGTATGACGGTTTGCTAGAACCTAATCATATCTTATGAGTTCATGTTTGAGCCCATTGCCAACTTAGTGTAATCCTAGAGGGTCACACACAAATAGAACGAATCATAAAGGACTGAATTGGAATTATGGAAAAATGTCAGGTTTTGGCTCTGGCACGGTCGTGCGCCTTAAAATGGCACGGCCGTGCCATAAATCCAATCAAGGCAAATCTGTCGACATGTTTGGCACGACCGTGCCAAGAAGACAAGCACGACCGTGCCGAAATTGGTCGACTGGGAGAAATCAAGCGGACCTGATGGCACGACCGTGCCAGTTTATAGGGCACGACCGTGCCAGTCAAGTCGGCCAGAATCCTTGTTGCCTTATTTGATGACGGGATTTAGGATTCCTAAGTCCTTAAGGTTAAGGATTGGGACCTATTTAAAGATCCTTTCAGCAGCCATTAGCATGATAATTGTGAGTGCCTCCATAAGGTTTTGAGAGGTGATTTTTCTTGTTCTAAGATCCCAAAGTGAAGAACAAGAATACATAATTCCATATAGTTCTTGCAATTGTGAAAGTGTGTTTCACAATTTGGTCTAGCAACCAAGATCAAGAAGTTGCTTGATATTCGTTCGTGGTGTGGATACCGCTAGAGGGTGAAGTTCATCATCTTCAAGGTTCGCGTTCTTGATCAAGTTTCAAAATCTCCACCAAGTTCAAAAGCTAGAAATCATAGCCATCAAGGGTTAGTTATCCTCTATTCATCTTGTTGTATTTGATTTAATCATATGAACGGATCCATGGCTTTGGGTTCTTAAAATTTTAATTGCTATATTCCGCTGCGCATGTTACAACGAAAACCCAACAGTGGTATCAGAGCCACGTTCATGTTGATTAATTCAATACTTGGATCATGTTGTGTGTATATAATTGTTTATGTGCCAAGCATGATATGAATATTGGATTATATGATGTTTATGTGTTTGTGATTTTATGTGGTTTATTGTTTTAGAAACTTTAATCGCACTATTCAATCGCAATAAAAATTATGGTGGATTTAAAATTGTTTGGATTATCAATTTTGATTGGATCAAAGTTTTGATATTCTAGGGATTCAAGAATAAATTGTTTATTCAAGGTTTGTTGATCATGGTGATTGGATCACCAGAACACCAAATCCTTATTGAATCGGGAAAAACAATTTTGAGACAAATTTTGGAACTTTAAAATTTTGATTTTCAGAAGGGTCCGACCGGACCCATACCTTGACCCGGCCGGACCTAGGATTTGGCGCGGGGGTAGGGCTTGGGTCTGGGTGTGGATCTTGGGTTTAAATTTCCTATTTGTTTTAGTCTTGTGAGTCTAAGATTGGTTCAAGGTTTGGATGGCTAATCTACGTTCATCGAGATTGTGTTTCCCAAACTTGATCGCAATCGAAGTTTCAAAGATAAAACGAAGTTAGAATTATGAAGAGTTCATAATTGCTAAAATTAAGAAACAAAGTTCTTGATTCAAAGATTGGAGATCCATGTGGAATTGTGAATGCAATTGGCCTACGTTCATCGAGACCATCTATTGCTTAGTTTCGGCCACATGGACTACTTTCTTGGTTTCTTGAATTAGTGCGGAATTGTGGATGCCATATGGCTTAGTTTCGGTCGCACTTCTTGTTGTCTTGATTTGGAGATGATAACCAAAGTTCAAATAGTCTCATCCTCATAATCATAGAGAAACTAATGACACATAAATATTATGCTTAAATTAATGGAGATTAATTTAGTGGCTAAACTTGATGTGTAACATGTTTGTATTATGTGCTCATAAATGTGTTATATGCTATATGTGATGAACCTTCAAAGAAAGTTTTAAGTCCTTTTGCCATGCCATGATTAAAACACTTGTTTATACATGAGTAATTTTATGTGGGCTCGCCAAAGCGAGGTGCATTGATTTTATTCATGTTTGAGCAAGATGAGTGAATAAGAGTTTCCTATGCGTTTAAAATGGTTGGACTTAATTAAGCGTCAAAACAGTTTTGGGCTTGAGGCAAAGATGAGATTTAACATGCTTTTTGAAATTGGATTTCTTAAAGAATCTCATGAAAAGAACTGAGAGTCATATGAGATATGATTGACAAGAGTTGTCTACCTAATTGATTTAATTTTGAGCGGTGCGCCAAAGCGTACTCAAAATTAGATTAAAGCGGGATCTCAACCCAATTAAATTATATTATACATTGGATGTATAAGAAGGTTATATAATTTAGTGGGAGTATTTTGTTTAAAATACACTATTTATCTCTTTAATGAAAATCGGTACTTATTAAATTTTGGAAATTTTTGCATATTTGTAGATAATGACTAATAACACTCAATCAATGTCGTTGCGATCGATCCTTGAGAAGGATAAGCTCGAAGAGAATGGTACCAACTTTATGGATTGGATCCGTAGCATAAGAATTGTTCTTAGGCAAGAAGACAAGTTGTACATTCTCGATGGGCCTCTCCCTGCTGAACCACCGCCTACTGCCCCTAGGGTAGAAAGGGACAATTACAAGAAAACATCGTAATGATTCTAGAGATGTAAGTTGTCTCATGCTTGCTGCTATGTGTTCAAAACTCCAACAAAGTTTGGAACATTTGGAAGCCTATGAGATAGGTGTGGAGTTGAGAACCATGTTTCAAGAGCAAGCTAGGCAAGAGAGGTACAAGACCATTGTTGCATTCACTACTTGTAAAATGAATGAAGGGCAACAAGTGAGTCCTCACTTTCTTAAAATGAAAGGTTATGTAGAGCACCTTGAGAAACTTGGCTATCCAATCCCATTGGAGCTAGCCACGGATCTCATTCTTAATTCATTGCCTAAAAGTTATAATCAGTTTGTGATGAATTATAACATGCATGGAATGGATAAGAATCTCTCTGAGTTGCATGGGATGCTCAAAACTGCAGAGATGAAAATTGTGGAGAAAGGTTCTCCCGTGCTCTTGGTTCACGGTGGGAAGAAGCCTGTGCCAAGGCAAGGGTAAGGCAAAAGTTGTCAAACCCAAGATAAGCAAGGCAAAGGTTGCCAAGGCTTCTGAGGCAAAACCCGATACACAAAAGGATGCAATTTGTTTCCATTGTCAAGAAATTGGTCATTGGAAACGTAATTGCAAGGCTTTCTTGGAAGAGCAAAAGAAGAAGAAGAGCAGCAAGGCTGCGTCGACTTCAGGTATCTATATGATAGATATTCTCCTTTCTACCACTGATTCTTGGGTATTGGATACCGGATGTGGTTCTCACATTTGTCTAAATGTGCAGGGACTAAAGAATAGGAGACTGCTTAAAGAAGGTGAAGTAGATCTACGCGTGGGGAATGGAGCAAGAGTTGCTGCATTAGCCGTAGGGACTTATGAAGTCACTTTACCTTCCGGATTAATTCTTGTTTTGAACAATTGTTATTATGTTCCGGATTTAAGCAGAAATATTATTTCAATTTCTTGTTTGGATAATGAAGGTTTTAAGTTTCTTATTGAGAATAAGAAAATTTTCTATTTATTTAAATGATGTGCTTTATGGTATTGCTAATTCATTTAATGGCCTTTATATCTTGGATGTCAAGAATGAAAATAATGTCTATCATGTAAATAAGAAATCTAAACCTAATGATGTAAATCATACTTATTGTGCATTGCCGTCTTGGTCATATTAATGAGAAGCGTATCTCAAAACTCCATGGGGACGGACTTTTGGGTTCATGTGACTTAGAGTCATATGATACTTGTGAGTCGTGTCTTCTTGAAAAAATGACTAAGACACCTTTTATCAAGTGGGTGAAAGGGCAAGCGACTTATTGGGGTTGATACATTCGATGTATGCGGACCATTAAGTAGCAATGCTAGGGGAGGATTTCAATACTTCATAACCTTCACTGATGATTATAGTAGATTTGGTTATGTTTACCTAATGAAACATAAAAGTGAAGCATTTGAGATATTTAGAATATTTCAAAATGAAGTAGAAAAACAACTTGGCAAAAAGTATAAAAGCACTTCGATCAGATCGAGGTGGAGAATACTTAAGTCAAGAATTTGATGATCATCTAAAGAATTGTGGAATAGTTTCACAATTGACTCCACCGGGAACACCACAATGGAATGGTGTGTCGAGAGGAGGAATCGGACTTTGTTAGACATGGTTCGATCAATGATGAGTCAAGTTGATATTCCAATATCCTTTTGGGGTTACGCTCTAGAAACCGCTGCTTTCACACTAAATCTTGTTCCAACTAAATCGGTTCAAAAGACTCCATATGAGATGTGGAGCGGAAAGAAGCCTTGTCTATCTTTCATGAAGATTTGGGGTTGTGAAGTTTTTGTCAAAAGACTTATCTCAGACAAACTTGCACACAAATCTGATAAATGCATTTTCGTGGGATATCCTAAGGAAACTAAAGGATATTACTTTTACAACCGAAAGGACAACAAGTGTTGTTGCCCGAACTGGTGTCTTTCTAGAGAAAGAGTTTCTCTCCAAAGAAATCAGTGGGAGTAAAAAAATCTTGAAGAAATTCGAGACCCAGAAAATAACATTGAACCAATAGTGGAACAAGAACAAGAACCACAAGGAGTTGTGGAACCTGTTCAAAATACACAAGCATCTCGCAGATCTAGTAGGTTACGATCCGAGCCCGAGAGATATGGATTTCTCGTAACGGATAGTAATGAGGTAGAAATCATTGAGAATGATGAACCGTCAAACCTACCAAGAGGCGATGTCTTCTCCTGATTCGGACAAGTGGCTTGGAGCCATGGAGTCCGAATTGCAATCCATGCAAGACAATCAAGTTTGGAATTTGATTGATGCGCCCGAAGGTGTAAAAACCATAGGATGCAATGGGTCTTCAAGAAGAAGACTGACATGGATGGGAAGGTGCATACTTACAAAGCTAGGCTTGTAGCGAAAGGTTATAGGCAAGTTCATGGTATTGACTATGATGAGACCTTTTCACCGTAGCAATGATCAAGTCTATAAGAATTTTGCTTGCCATTGCCGCATATCATGACTATGAAATATGGCAGATGACGTCAAAACTGCTTTCCTGAATGGAAAACTTCAAGAGGATGTGTATATGACACAACCAGAAGGTTTTGAACAAGATTCTAAGGTATGCAAATTGCAAAGATCCATCTATGGATTGAAGCAAGCTTCAAGGAGTTGGAATCTCCGTTTTGATGAATCGGTCAAAGAGTTTGGCTTCATCAAGAACGAAGATGAGCCTTGTGTATACAAGAAGATTAGTGGGAGCATAGTGCTATTCCTTATTTTATACGTGGATGACATATACTCATTGGAAACGACATTCCTACACTTCAGTCTGTGAAGACTTGGTTAGGAAAGTGCTTCGCAATGAAAGATATGGGTGAAGCCGCATATATTCTGGCATTAAGATCTATAGAGATAGATCAAGGAGGCTACTTGGTTAAGCCAAAGTTACATGACAATTGACAAGGTCATTAGAAGATTCCGTATGGAAAATTCTAAGAGAGGAACCTTGCCCGTGTTACATGGAGTTTCTCTAAGCAAGACTCAATGTCCTAAGACAAAAGATGAGCGTGAGAAAATGAATGATGTTCCATATGCTTCGGCAATTGGGTCCATCATGTATGCCATGATTTGTACTAGGCCGGATGTATCTTATGCTTTGAGCATGACAAGTAGATACCAATCCGACCCTGGCGAAAACCACTGGATAGCCGTAAAAGGGATTCTTAAGTACTTGAGAAGGACTAAAGACTCGTTTTGGTCTATGGAGGAATGGAAGATGATCTCGTTGTAAATGCTTACACGGATGCAAGCTTCCACAACCGACAAAGATGATAGCCGATCGCAATCGGGTTTGTGTTTAGTGTTAAATGGTGGAGCTGTAAGCTGGAAGAGTTCCAAGCAAAGTACAACCGCTGATTCTACAACAGAAGCTGAGTATATTGCTGCATCGGATGCTGCAAAGGAAGCTGTTTGGATTAAGAAGTTCATAACTGAACTTGAAGTGGTTCCTAGTATTGCTAGTCCAATAGACCTTTATTGCGACAATAATGGTGATATTGCTCAAGCAAAGGAACCAAGAGCACATCAGAAATCCAAACACATACTTAGGCGTTTCATATCATTCGAGAGATCATTGATAGGGGAGAACGTAAATATATGCAGAGTACCTACTGATGACAATGTTGCGGACCCGCTAACAAAGGGACTTCCACAAGCTAAACATGATGGTCATGTTAGGTCCATGGGTATTAGATACATGGGAGATTGGGCCTAGGGCAAGTGGGAGATTGTTGGTAGTGGTGCCCTAGCCACGTTTAATAAACGTGTAATTGTTATCATTTATTTCATATCAATAAAGAGATGCTTGATTATTATTGTTGTTCATGTTTACTTATAATAATCCCCGTCCCTAGTGCTGTTAAGCACTAGTATAAGGCTAAATGATCATGGGATGATCATGTTAGATTTATGGGTACTTGTTTGGAACAAGGTACTGGACTTGACCCGCTGCATGAGTTTATGTCATGGTCTATGTCATACATATATCTCATATTAGTTATGTCATTTGAATCCTTAGACATGAAGTTATTATAGTCTTCCACTTGATGAACATTGTGTTTGACATATTCAAACGCTACCTTAACACGGTAGTTATAAAGGTATGATTGGCACAATCGGATTCCCGTTGGGAAGAATATAAGCTAAATGTATTTGTCCCTCCACGGAGAGATGTCAAGCTTGGCCCCTCGAAGGAATGATGTTGATGAAATGTTCGGCCGGACTCAAATGGATTGATTGGATCAATAGCATTTGAATTATCAACATATTCGGAATCGAGAAAGTATTGAACAAAACAAGTTGACTGTTTGACCATGACTGTGTTCAATGACATCGTGGACAAAGGGATTGTGACATATTCTAAAGGAATGCGAACTTGTATCTAGTTACACTATTTGGGTAGGTATGACGGTTTGCTAGAACCTAATCATATCTTATGAGTTCATGTTTGAGCCCATTGCCAACTTAGTGTAATCCTAGAGGGTCACACACAAATAGAACGAATCA
>JAOWBW010000337.1:1296353-1415517 GCA_026119855.1 Campanula takesimana
TTGATCTTGGTTGCTAGACCAAATTGAAACACTTTTTCACAATCAAAGAACTATATGGAATTTATTTTGTGTATTATTTTGTTCCTCAACCAAGAATGTCTTGGACAAGATAAACCTCTCCTAAACTCTTGAGACTCACAAAATCATTTCCTTTTAGTGCTGGCCGAATTTGATCTTTTAGTGCTGGCCGAATTTGATCTTTTATACAAAGTATGACCTATTCCAAATAGGAAACTGTGTCAAAATCCGTCCAAATTCGTTTCCTAATCAAATTAGGAATCTGCCACCCGACATCATGTGCGGCCGCCCAAAACCATCTGTGCGGTCGCACAATATTCTGAAACAAAACTGGTACAAAAACTGAGATGAGTGTGCGGCCGCCCAATCCATTATGTGCGGTCGCCACTTCTCAGAAAGTCCAGAATTTCCAAAATTCAATGTAGTCCTTTTAAAGATCGTTCTAGGCCATGAGCTCAAACATGATCCCATAAGATATGATTAGGTTCTAGCAAACCGTCATACCTACCCAAATAGTATAACTAGATACAAGTTCGCATTCCTTTAGAATATGTCACAACCCTTTGTCCACGATGTCATTGAACACAAGTCATGGTCTAGCAGTCAACTTGTTTTGTTCAATACTTTCTCGATTCCGAATATGTTGATAATTCAAATGCTATTGATCCAATCAATCCATTTGAGTCCGGCCGAACATTTCATCAACATCATTCCTACGAGTGCCCCAAGCTTGACATCTCTCCGAGGAGGGACAAATTCATTTAGCTTATTATTCTTCCCTACGTGAATCCGATTATGCCAATCATACCCTTTATAACTTCCCGGTTAAAGGTAGCGTTTGAATATGTCAAACATAATGTTCATCAAGTGGAAGACTATAATAACTTCATGTCTAAGGATTCAAATGACATAACTAATATGAGATATATGTTTGACATGGACCATGACATAAATCTCATACAGCGGGTCATGTCCAGTATCTTGTTCCAAACAAGTACCCATAAATCTAACATGATCATCGCATGATCATTTAGCCTTTATACTAGTGCTTAACAAGTACTAGGGACGGAGATTATTACAAGTAAACATGAACATCAATAATAATCAAAACATCTCTTTATTGATATGAAATAAATGATAACAATTACAACGTTTTTTAAACGTGCCTAGGGCACCACTACCAACAATCTCCCACTTGCCCTAGGCCCAATCTCCCATGTATCTAATACCCATGGACCTAACATGACCATCATGTTTAGCTTGTGGAAGTCCCTTTGTTAGCGGGTCCGCAACATTGTCATCAGTAGGTACTCTGCATATATTTACGTCTCCCCTATCAACGATCTCTCGAATGATATGAAAACGCCTAAGTATGTGTTTGGATTTCTGATGTGCTCTTGGTTCCTTTGCTTGAGCAATAGCACCATTATTATCACAATAAAGGTCTTTTGGATTAGCAATACTAGGAACCACTTCAAGTTCAGTTATGAACTTCTTAATCCAAACAGCTTCCTTGCAGCATCCGATGCAGCAATATACTCAGCTTCTGTTGTAGAATCAGCGGTTGTACTTTGCTTGGAACTCTTCCAGCTTACAGCTCCACCATTTAACATAAACACAAAACCCGATTGCGATCGGCTATCATCTTTGTCAGTTTGGAAGCTTGCATCCGTGTAAGCATTTACAACGGATCATCTTCCATTCCTCCATAGACCAAAAACGAGTCTTTAGTTCTTCTCAAGTACTTAAGAATCGCTTTTACAGCTATCCAGTGATTTTCGCCAGGGTCGGATTGGTATCTACTTGTCATGCTCAAAGCATAAGACACATCCGGCCTAGTACAAATCATGGCATACATGATGGACCCAATTGCCGAAGCATATGGAACATCATTCATTTTCTCACGCTCATCTTTTGTCTTAGGACATTGAGTCTTGCTTAGAGAAACTCCATGTAACACGGGCAAGGTGCCTCTCTTAGAATTTTCCATACGGAATCTTCTAATGACCTTGTCAATGTATGTACTTTGGCTTAAACCAAGTAGCCTCCTTGATCTATCTCTATAGATCTTAATGCCAAGTATATATGCGGCTTCACCCATATCTTTCATTGCGAAGCACTTTCCTAACCAAGTCTTCACAGACTGAAGTGTAGGAATGTCGTTTCCAATGAGCAATATGTCATCCACGTATAAAATAAGGAATAGCACTATGCTCCCACTAATCTTCTTGTATACACAAGGCTCATCTTCGTTCTTGATGAAACCAAACTCTTTGACCGATTCATCAAAACGGAGATTCCAACTCCTTGAAGCTTGCTTCAATCCATAGATGGATCTTTGCAATTTGCATACCTTAGAATCTTGTTCAAAACCTTCTGGTTGTGTCATATACACATCCTCTTGGAGTTTTCCATTCAGGAAAGCGGTTTTGACGTCCATCTGCCATATTTCATAGTCATGATATGCGGCAATGGCAAGCAAAATTCTTATAGACTTGATCATTGCTACGGGTGAAAAGGTCTCATCATAGTCAATACCATGAACTTGCCTATAACCCTTCGCTACAAGCCTAGCTTTGTAAGTATGCACCTTCCCATCCATGTCAGTCTTCTTCTTGAAGACCCATTTGCATCCTATGGTTTTTACATCTTCGGGCGCATCAATCAAATTCCAAACTTGATTGTCTTGCATGGATTGCAATTCGGATTCCATGGCTCCAAGCCACTTGTCCGAATCAGGAGAAGACATCGCCTCTTGGTAGGTTGACGGTTCATCATTCTCAATGATTTCTACCTCATTACTATCCGTTACGAGAAATCCATATCTCTCGGGCTCGGATCGTAACCTACTAGATCTGCGAGATGCTTGTGTATTTTGAACAGGTTCCACAACTCCTTGTGGTTCTTGTTCTTGTTCCACTATTGGTTCAATGTTATTTTCTGGGTCTCGAATTTCTTCAAGATTTATTTTACTCCCACTGATTTCTTTGGAGAGAAACTCTTTCTCTAGAAAGACACCAGTTCGGGCAACAAACACTTTGTTGTCCTCTCGGTTGTAAAAGTAATATCCTTTAGTTTCCTTAGGATATCCCACGAAAATACATTTATCAGATTTGTGTGCTAGTTTGTCAGAGATAAGTCTCTTGACGTAAACTTCGCAACCCCAAATCCTCATGAAAGATAAACTAGGTTTCTTTCCACTCCACATCTCATATGGAGTCTTTGGAACCGATTTAGTTGGAACTTGATTTAGTGTGAAAGCAGCGGTTTCTAGGGCGTAACCCCAAAAGGATATTGGAAGATCAACTTGACTCATCATTGATCGAACCATGTCTAACAAAGTCCGATTCCTCCTCTCGGACACACCATTCCATTGTGGTGTTCCGGGCGGAGTCAATTGTGAAACTATTCCACAATTCTTCAGATGATCGTCAAATTCTTGACTTAAGTATTCACCACCTCGATCTGATCGAAGTGTCTTTATACTTTTGCCAAGTTGTTTTCTACTTCATTTTGAAATATTCTAAATATCTCAAATGCTTCACTTTTATGTTTCATTAGGTAAACATACCCAAATCTACTATAATCATCAGTGAAGGTTATGAAGTATTGAAATCCTCCCCTAGCATTGCTACTTAATGGTCCGCATACATCGGAATGTATCAACCCCAATAAGTCGCTTGCCCTTTCACCCAACTTGGTAAAAGGTGTCTTAGTCATTTTTCCAAGAAGACACGACTCACAAGTGTCATATGACTCTAAGTCACATGAACCCAAAAGTCCGTCCCCATGGAGTTTTGAGATACGCTTCTCATTAATATGACCAAGACGGCAATGCCACAAATAAGTATGATTTACATCATTAGGTTTAGATTTCTTATTTACATGATAGACATTATTTTCATTCTTGACATCCAAGATATAAAGGCCATTAAATGAATTAGCAATACCATAAAGCACATCATTTAAATAAATAGAAAATTTCTTATTCTCAATAAGAAACTTAAAACCTTCATTATCCAAACAAGAAATTGAAATAATATTTCTGCTTAAATCCGGAACATAATAACAATTGTTCAAAACAAGAATTAATCCGGAAGGTAAAGTGACTTCATAAGTCCCTACGGCTAATGCAGCAACTCTTGCTCCATTCCCCACGCGTAGATCTACTTCACCTTCTTTAAGCAGTCTCCTATTCTTTAGTCCCTGCACATTTAGACAAATGTGAGAACCACATCCGGTATCCAATACCCAAGAATCAGTGGTAGAAAGGAGAATATCTATCATATAGATACCTGAAGTCGACGCAGCCTTGCTGCTCTTCTTCTTCTTTTGCTCTTCCAAGAAAGCCTTGCAATTACGTTTCCAATGACCAATTTCTTGACAATGGAAACATATTGCATCCTTTTGTGAATCGGGTTTTGCCTCAGAAGCCTTGGCAACCTTTGCCTTGCTTATCTTGGGTTTGACAACTTTTGCCTTACCCTTGCCTTTGGCACCAGGCTTCTTCCCATCATGAACCAAGAGCACGGGAGAACCTTTCTCCACAATTTTCATCTCTGCAGTTTTGAGCATCCCATGCAACTCAGAGAGATTCTTATCCATTCCATTCATGTTATAATTCATCACAAACTGATTATAACTTTTAGGCAATGAATTAAGAATGAGATCCGTGGCTAGCTCCAATGGGATTGGATAGCCAAGTTTCTCAAGGTGCTCTACATAACCTTTCATTTTAAGAAAGTGAGGACTCACTTGTTGCCCTTCATTCATTTTACTAGTAGTGAATGCAACAATGGTCTTGTACCTCTCTTGCCTAGCTTGCTCTTGAAACATGGTTCTCAACTCCACGCCTATCTCATAGGCTTCCAAATGTTCCAAACTTTGTTGGAGTTTTGAACACATAGCAGCAAGCATGAGACAACTTACATCTCTAGAATCATTACGATGTTTCTTGTAATTGTCTCTTTCTACCCTAGGGCAGTAGGCGGTGGTTCAGCGGGGAGAGGCCCATCGAGAATGTACAACTTATCTTCTTGCCTAAGAACGATTCTTATGCTACGGATCCAATCCATAAAGTTTGTACCATTCTCTTCGAGCTTATCCTTCTCAAGGATCGATCGCAACGACATTGATTGAGTGTTATTAGCCATTATCTACAAATATGCAAAAATTTCCAAAATTTAATAAGTACCGGTTTTCATTAAAGAGATAAATAATGTATTTTTCAAACAAAATACTCCCACTAAATTATATAACCTTCATATACATCCAATGTATAATATAATTCAAATGGGTTAAGATCCAACTTTAATTCAATTTCAAGTCCGCTAAGGCGGATTACACAAAATCAAATTAATTAGGTAGACAACTCTTGTCAATCATATCTCATATGACTCTTAGTTCCTTTTATGAGATTCTTTAGGAAATCCATTTCAAAAAGCATGTTAAACCTCATCTTTGCCTAGGCCCAAAACTGTTTTGACGCCCAATTAAGTCTAACCATTTTAAACGCACAGTTAATGTGTCCCGCTAGGGCGTGCCCACACTATCTATCTTGCTCATACATAAACAAATTTAATGCACCTCGCTAGGGCGAATCTACATTAAAATCACTCATGTACTAACAAGTGTTTTAATCATGGCATGGCAATAAAAGACTTAAAACTTTCTTTGAAGGTTCATCACATATAGCATATAACACATTTATGAGCACATAATATAAACATGTTACACATCAAGTTTAGCCACTAAATTAATCTCATTAATTTAAGCATGATATTTATGTGTCATTAGTTTCTCTATAATTATGAGGATGAGACTATTTCAACTTCGGTTATTATTTCCAAATCAAGACAACAAGAAGTGCGGTCGAACTAAGCCATTAGGCAACCACAATCCCGCACTAATTCAAGAACCAAGAAAGTAGTCCATGTGGCCGAAACTAAGCAATAGATGGTCTCGATGAATGTAGGCCAATTGCATTCACAATTCCACATGGATCTCCAATCATTGAATCAAGAACTTTGTTTCTCAATTTTAGCAATTATGAACTCTTCATAATTCTAACTTCGTTTTATCTTTGAAACTTTGATTGCGATCAAGTTTGGGAAACACAATCTCGATGAACGCAGATTAGCCATCCAAACCTTGAACCAATCTAGGAATCACAAGACTAAAACAAATAGGAAGATCAAACCCCAGGATCCACACACAAACCAACTACCCAAAACCCATTCCAGATCAGCAAGTCTGGTCTGGTTCTGTTACTGGTTTTGTTGAACCTCTCGAAAATTCCAAATTCTGATTTTTAACCAAAATCAGACAATCTGATCCTTATGTGCGGCTGCCCAAAACTCACTGTGCGGTCGCCCAAGTGATTTTGTGCGGTCGCCCAAGATGATCAGAATGTACAGAATTTTGAAGTTCGAAAATTTTGTCTCAAAATCGTTTTTCCCCGATTATTAAAACTTTGATCCAATCAAAAATTAATAATCAACAATTCTGAATCCACCATAATTTATTTATTGCGATTGAATCGTGCGATTAAAGTTGCAAAACAATAAACCACATAAATCACATAACACATAAACATCACATATTCCAATATTCAAATCATGCAAGGCACATAAACAATTTATATACACATAACATGATCTAGGTATTGAAATAATCAACATGAACGGGGCTCTGATACCACTGTTGGGTTTCGATCAAGCATGCGCAGCGGAAATTAGCATTTAAAATTTTGAAACCCAAAGCCATGGATCCGTTCATATGATTAAATCAAATACAACATAAGAATAAAGGAATAAACTAACCCTTGATGGCTATCAAATTCTCTTGGTCTTTGTGGAGGTTTGAAGACTTGATCACGATCACAAAGCTTGAACACGAACTTTGAAGATGATGATTTTCACCCTCTAGCGGTATCCACACTTAGAACGAATATCAAAGGAGCTTCTTTGATCTTGGTTGCTAGACCAAATTGTGAAACACTTTTTCACAATCAAAAGAACTATATGGAATTTATTTTGTGTATTATTTTGTTCCTCAACCAAGAATGTCTTGGAACAAGATAAACCCTCTCCCAAACTCTTTGAGACTCACAAAATCATTTCCTTTTAGTGCTGGCCGAATTTGATCTTTTATACACAAGTATGACCTATTCCAAATAGGAAACTTGTGTCAAAATCCGTCCAAAATTCGTTTCCTAATCAAATTAGGAATCTGCCACCCGACATCACTGTGCGGCCGCCCAAAACCATCTGTGCGGTCGCACAATATTCTGAAACAAAACTGGTACAAAAACTGAGATGAGTGTGCGGCCGCCCAATCCATTATGTGCGGCCGCCCACTTCTCAGAAAGTCCAGAATTTCCAAAATTCCAATGTAGTCCTTTTAAAGATTCGTTCTATTGTGTGTGACCCTCTAGGATTATACTAAGTTGGCAATGAGCTCAAACATGATCCCATAAGATATGATTAGGTTCTAGCAAAACCGTCATACCTACCCAAATAGTATAACTAGATACAAGTTCGCATTCCTTTAGAATATGTCACAATCCCTTTGTCCACGATGTCATTGAACACAAGTCATGGTCTAGCAGTCAACTTGTTTTGTTCAATACTTTCTCGATTCCGAATATGTTGATAATTCAAATGCTATTGATCCAATCAATCCATTGAGTCCGGCCGAACATTTCATCAACATCATTCCTACGAGTGGCCCCAAGCTTGACATCTCTCCGAGGAGGGACAAATTCATTTAGCTTATTATTCTTCCCTACGTGAATCCGATTATGCCAATCATACCCTTTATAACTTCCCGGTTAAAGGTAGCGTTTGAATATGTCAAACATAATGTTCATCAAGTGGAAGACTATAATAACTTCATGTCTAAGGATTCAAATGACATAACTAATATGAGATATATGTTTGACATGGACCATGACATAAATCTCATACAGCGGGTCATGTCCAGTATCTTGTTCAAACAAGTACCCATAAATCTAACATGATCATCGCATGATCATTTAGCCTTTATACTAGTGCTTAACAAGTACTAGGGACGGAGATTATTACAAGTAAACATGAACATCAATAATAATCAAAACATCTCTTTATTGATATGAAATAAATGATAACAACGTTTTTTAAACGTGCCTAGGGCACCACTACCAACAAGCAGTTCCCGATTCCCAGATTTTTAGCCTTTTTCAATCCGTTCTATTGTGTGTGACCCAATAGGATTATACTATGTTGGCAACGAGTCCGAACCATTCGGAACCCGTAAGTCATAAGCGGACTCTAGCAAGCCATTATGACTACCCAATTAGTGTAACTTTCAAATTCCAAAGTTACCTTATAGAACATATCACAATCCATTTGTCAGGTGATATCATATTGGACATAAGTCATGTTCTACGTCAACTTTTGTTGTCCAATGCTTTCTCGATCCCGAATAGATTGATATTAACAAATGACATTGAGCACATCAATTCATTTAGGTATGACCATACACTATCATCAATCTCACTCTCGAGTGGCCAAGCAGATATCTCTCTTGAGAGAGGGACAAATCCCATCTTGACTTATCATTCTTCTCTACAAGAATCCGATTGTGCCAATCGTAGCCTTTATAACTACCTGGTTAAGGGTAGCGTTTGAGTACGTCAAACACAATGTTCATCATGTGGAAGACCATGATAATATCAGGTCTAAGGATATCAAATGATATAACTATTATGAGATTTAATTATGACATTTGACCATGACATAATTCTCATAACAGGTCTATCCAGTAATTGTTATCCAACAAGTACCCATAAGTTTAATCCGCATCATATGCACCATAATCATCACATGATTATCCATTAAATTCATGCTAGCTCTTCGTAAGTGCTAGGGACATTGATTATCATAATAAACATGTAAAAGATATAATAATCTATCTTGTTATCTCTATAACAGATTAAGATATGATGTAAAACATAGACATTTCTCAAGGGCCTAGGGCATAATATCCAACACTGTCTTCTTGTTGTAACAGACAAAACTAACTTAAGTTATATTACACTTGCATCCCCTGAACAATTGTTATTTGCTTGTTGATCCCTTGACTCTTGAGTTGATACAGTGTTATCACGGTTATTATCTAGAAATCTTCCATCACTTTGTCCGAGATTAAGCTTCCTAAGTCGTCACAATTGTAGCAAAGAATAATTTCATTTTGGTCCTTTGGTTGTTGTCTGAGACTAAATTATACGCTTCGACAATTCAAATCCTATATTATTAAGTCCTCCAACCCTCGAGTTCAGCCAAGGGAGGACGTCGAATCATAAGTTCCTTACTTTATATCTCCGGTCTTAAACGAGTGACTATTTTGAAATATGTTTATCCAAACCGTTATCCATAAATGTTTGTTTATTTAATAAAAAACAATGTTCCCTTTATAATTGCAAAACCAAATATTTTAAATTGATTAACAAATATATTTATGCATCTTTATTGTTAAATTGTAACATTTTCATATGTCTTCAAATAAAATTTGAACGATTATTTAGGAATGCATACACTATAATTTAGAACCTGTGTAAGATATAAGCGTGTATGTGTAGCTTATTTATTTTATACACATTATTAAAAAAAAAAATTTTTCATACAGTTTTACTATAGTACAAATAATTAAAATTAGACAAGGTAAACTTTATTGTTAATTATTGTACTTTGAGACATGTTTCACTTTTACAAAAATAAAATACAATTAATGGTGTTATCTTTTTAACAAAAAAATATATGAAAAACTAACACCAATTACAATTAAAGAATAAAGTAACAAAATTTGGCCAAATTGTGACGACTCAATTACAATCTGTAACTACCCTACCACCACCTTCGCCACCATCACAATCCAACCGTTATACACACCATTTAACCACCCCACTAATGCCGTCACTGTCATGGTTAGTCCACCTCACCTACTACCCCCATTGGTATCATCATCACTACCGATACCGACATGTAATGGTAATAGTGCAGGGTGATGGTAGTGGTGGTAGAGCGGTAGTAGGATGGTGAAGGTGATGGTTGCAGTGGGGAGATGGTGGTGTAGGTGGTGTGAGAGGCGGGGTAGAAATGGCCGTTGTGGGGTGGTGGTTACACATTACGTAATTAGAAATTGACCAAATTTTGTTTCGATTATTTAAATGTAAGGGAGTTAGTTATATAAGTTTTCCGCTAATAAAGATAATGCTGTTAAGTTCTGAATCTAAAATGATACTATTTTTCTTGGTATGCTGTTAAAAATGAAAAAAATATATATATTAAGCTTGATGATAAAAGTGAAACACGCCCAAAAGTACAACGTATAAAAACTGAATTTGCCCAATTTAGAGTGCCATATCAGCATCATATCCACGGTAACAAAATTAAAATTAATATTCTTGCCGCGCTAATGTGACGGTAACAAAATTAAAATTAATATTCTTGCCGCGCTAATGTGACGCTGACACATTGACAATATTTTTAGTTTTAAACAAAGCATTTATTCAAATAAGTTTGTTGCATTATTTGTAAATATCTTTATAAATGCATTATTATATTCTTTCCGTTCTGCTTGAAAAAGGATATTGGTAAACTTGGTTATACTTTGACCAAGTGATTTAAATAAAAAATAATTGTTTTAATGTAAATCTAATACGTAATCGTTATTGATAGTATTATCAATCGTGAAACAATAAACAAGTTTTGAATTTTTATTAGATTTTTTTTTTTCAAATTAATTACTTGGTCAAAGTATACTTAAGTTTATCGAAATTTCAAGATGTGGAATTATTATATTATCACTAGTAATACATTCCACTATATGTACTCCCTCCGTTTCAGGTTAGTGTGAACTTATTTTTCGTCCGACCTAAGTTAGTGTGAACAGTCTAAAATAGGAAAGAATATTTACTAGTCCTCCACTCATTATCTTTCCAATTTTACTTTTAGTCTTTTACACTCGCAACACCAATCAATTACTATTCCTACCACTTATTCTCGATCCTATTTAATTTTTCATACGCACAAACATCCACTATTTATCTCTCACACTTTTCCTTAATTTGTGTGCTAATTTTTTTATTCACTGAATAGTCTGAATGGAGTAAATTTTATGAAAGTACCGTTTTTTGACCACTATTTTTCGGATGGAGTCCTAAGGTAAGGTGGAGTCTATAGAGAGGCAAAAATGGAATGCTTAAAAAGTGTTTATATACTCCGTCCGTCTCAAAATGATCTTCACACATTTGACTATTCAAACTTTTTAAGGATATGAACACTTGATTCACTAGTCATGTTTTGTTTGGGCACTTCTAAGCTTAGGTCGTAGAAATGTGAAGAATTTTTTTGGGGCAATGAAACATGCCAAATGAAAAGATCATTTTGGGACGGAGGGAATATTTAACTTGGTTGATTATAGAATGAATTAAGGGACATGTAATTTTCTGTTTCGAAATGCATTAACTTAAGGAAAACGGTGTACTTGGCCAATATAATAAAAAAGGAAAAAAATTAAAGGACAAACATTGAGGTCACTTTATAGTAAGTGTAAATGTAGGAGGGTATAAAGGAAAACTAACAAAATACATGAATTTGTTCTTCCATCCATCCACCATCCAAAACAAAGCTTCACAAAAGCATCATTTCAAACGGCACATCCTCGTTAAACAATAATACTCTCTCCATCTCCGTCTTAGACTAAGAGTTCTATTTTTCTTTTTAATACGTTATAGAGGGAAAGTCCCATTCTCAAAGTGACAAATGAGGAATAGTGTTTTAGATAATTTTCTACTTTTAATGCTGGTATAATTACAAAAAATTCTTTTTAATACGTTATAGAGGAAAAGTCTCATTCTCAAAGTGACAAATGAGGAATAGTGTTTTAGATAGTTTTCTACTTTTAATGCTGGTATAGTTACAAAAAAATCAATACTTTTCTAACTTACTTTAACCCTCTTCAAATTTCAGATAGTGTTCTGGATAATTACGTCGTCAACATATGTTAAAATTTAGCCATTTTTTATTGTTTTATTAATAAAAATTTAAAATCAATGCAAAACTCTGAATTTGAGACAAATAGACTAATAGTATTCATAATAACAAAAGTTTAACAACCATCACTCAATTTGCATTATGTAGATAATAATTGTTTTTTTTTTCTGTCTCAAAATAAATGTAATAAAAAATCAAAAACAAAAACGAAATTTATTTTGTGAAAGGGGTAGAAATAAATAGTGATTCCCTTGAAAAATCAATCACATTTAAATAAAAAACTCATCCACAACCTTTGATTCATTAAACACAACTTATACATCCTATGAACAATTGTCAATTAATTTTGTAACAATTTCTTTTATACTGATTCCTATTGTGTCAATGCCAATTATAGAAGGAAGTAAAAGGCCTTTGAATAAAACAATTATATTTATAAAAAAAAAAAATAGAAATAAAAATGCCAAAAATAGGGGCCAACGCATAATAAATGTAAAGTATGAGGGGTGAAATGTAAGCGAATCATAAACCTGAATTTGTTTTTCCCTCCATCATCTAATCCGAACTAAAAATTTACTCCTTCCCTCGTTTTCTTCCTTCTCCCACTTTCCTTTCCAAACCCTCATTTTCTCTCTCCAAAACCCTCAATCCTTAGCCCCTTTCTCTCTCTAGAATTCGAGGGCTTTGATTTGTGTCGGAATTAATTTTAATTCAACCCAAATGTCCGGAGCTCAAGCTTCGAACCGTCAGAAGGCGCCGACGTCTACACCACCGGCCAACGGCGTAGAACAGATCCTTCAGCCAATGAGGCGGCACTTGTCGTTTTCTTCAATGAAGCCTCCTTTCGTGCCTACTGATGACTACCATCGGTTCTCGTCCGGCGACGGTGGGAGACCGACCGCCGCCGTCACTGATCACGAGCCTGAAGTCATTATTGTTAAATCTCCGGTTAGTGTTGTTGTTTTTTTATGAATTTTTTTATGTGATTGACCGTGTATACTGGTGATTCGTATTTTGTACTACCTCCGTCCCAAAATGAATGTCCATGATTAATAACGCAAATGGACATTCATTTTAGGGAGGAGGGAGTAATAATTTAGGTCTGTTTCACTTTCCATTTGACCATCCTTATGGTGGCGTTTCTCTGGCTAATATCATCTGACACTGAATTTCCTTACTTGGTTTCTGCCGTAGTAATTCGGATTTCGGAATTGAAGTCAACTTTTTAATTGAGAAATTTTTATATTCAGTATTTTGCTTGAACTAGCAGGTTCAAAGCTTAAGCACATAGCTAACCACCCTGCTAGTTTCATACTTTGTTTTCAGCATTATACTATATTGTTGACGTTTCTTTGATATTGAAATTATAATCATTAGACAGCATTGGGTTGTGAAAGTTGATAACGGGATTGGATACTTTGTTTCATTAAATGTAATTTTGATGTTTCTTTTGATGCATAGCTTATAAACCTTTCCGCGTTCTTGAGATAGGGCTGATTGAAGATTGAATACATGGTAGGGTAAGAGTAACTGTATATTGAAATTACTTATTGAGAAGAATATAAGAACTGATGAACTCGCTGAAGGAGAATGTGGACATGGAATGTGTTTTTGAGGCTGGTAAGATTTGTTTGGTAAACACGAGAAGGAATCTTGGATACATAAATAACATACCAAAAGATTATCAAGGTTAAGAAGAACTTGAAGAATTCCGATCGCACTCTTGAAGCTTCTTTTGTTTTCCTTCCCCATTTTTCTTATACAGTTACGGTTGAACTATTGGCAAAATGCACTGTGTACTGTTAATTTGGTAGATCTTATAACATCTTCACTACCACGTACTTTCAACTTATCACTGGGATCAATGCTTTGATGGAAGCTTCAAACCATTCGGTTTAATCCAAGTGTTATGTGCTCTTATTTAATTATCAGTTATCACTGCCATAGTTTCCTTACCATATCTGCTTGTCCATAGTGTTGCTTAGATTGGAGTACTAGTTATCGTGTATCTAACTGTCCTCGTTACTGGTACTTCTCAGCCGGTGAAGCGAAAAATTGGGACTGACTCTAATGAACAGCCTAGCGAGTGGACAATGAGTCCTGGTCAGCATGGACGCACAGATACAGTTAACAGTCCCCTGAGAACACCTGTATCTGGAAAAGGAGGACGGGCAACGGGCCGGTCAAAGGTCACAAAGAGCAACAAATCTTCACCTCAGACCCCTGTTTCGAATGCTGGTGCGACTTTTCATTTTTTTGTTAGATCTTGCTATTCATTTTAAAGCACTTACAGTGGCTTCAAGGGAGGAATGTGACTATCGCTCATTTCATATTTTGCTGTCTTTGCTCCTTGGTGCATATTTAACTTGCTGACAAGTATGTCTTGGACAATTTTGCAGGTTCTCCTTCTCAGCTTACTCCTGCTGGAAACTGCCGTTATGACAGCTCGTTGGGTAATATCACTGGCAGCTTTTTTCTAAATTAGATACAGAAAGTTCCTATCAGTGTTTAGACAAAGTACTTTTTTTTTTTTCTAAAGTAAACATTCCATACTTTTCAGCGCTTCTGACCAAAAGATTCATAAACTTACTCAAGCATGCCGAAGATGGTATTCTTGATTTAAACAGCGCCGCTGATACTTTGGAGGTGATTTTATATTGTAGAACACTCATCAATATAGTATTACACACAAGACTTTAAAAGTAGTTTGTCACTTACGTAAATTTACAGGTCCAGAAGAGGCGAATATATGATATTACAAATGTCCTTGAAGGAATTGGTCTTATTGAAAAGAAGCTCAAGAACAGGATCCGCTGGACGTAAGCTTCTTTTGGATTTATTATAGTTTATGCTAGATTGTGTGTGGCTATCTATTATGGCAAGCATTTTAGGCTTACATGAGAATTTGTTTAATGACTGATTAGAGGTCTTGATGCTTTAAAAACGGGGGACGTGGATGATGACATCACTGGTTTACAGGTATGTAGAAGTGGATGCATGTATTTCTCAGTGTGTGAATGACCGCAACAACCCAACTTTTTGAATTATAGAGCTATTGATGTTTCCATATTCGTTGGTCAATCTTTCCTACTTTTGGCTTGAAAATATTGGGAATGTCTAGTTGGTTCTCACCCAACACAACAATTGAAATGAATGTTGATGAACAATGTATTTTCTATCTGCAGGCAGAAGTGGAAGATCTTACAGCCGAGGAACAAAGATTAGATGAGAGCATAAGGTTCTATTTTGTATATATTGTGAGCTGTCAATGTTACTATGGTAAAAATATTAGAGTTTGCTGAATTA
The DNA here is from genome assembly GCA_026119855.1 of Campanula takesimana. Taxonomy (NCBI): domain Eukaryota; kingdom Viridiplantae; phylum Streptophyta; class Magnoliopsida; order Asterales; family Campanulaceae; genus Campanula; species Campanula takesimana. The sequence goes on from JAOWBW010000337.1 coordinate 1,311,713, forward strand.
AGTCATTTTCAGACAAATGCAGGAAAGAATGAGGGACTTAAGTGAGGATGAAAGCAATCAAAAGTAACCCATCTTCTCTGTACCCTCCATTCTGTTACTTCAACTGAAATTCTTTATCACCCAACCATTAGAGTCCTTATTCACTTTGTAACTTGGTAGGTGGCTTTTTGTAACTGAAGAAGATATAAAGGCCATACCATGCTTTCAGGTCAGTCCTAAAAGATGTGTTGCATTTTTTGTCGATATTGTTTGGAGATTTATCTAAAAGTAAAGTATCCGTTGGGCGTTGGCTAAGGATGATTATCAGCTGGTCTCATCTTCCCTGTTGATTATTTATGTTGTATGTTGGTATGTATAAAGTCCGTTTAATATGCAATCCTTTTGCGTCTTTTTTCAATTTTTGCAGAATGAAACATTGATAGCAATCAAGGCTCCTCATGGAACTACTCTTGAAGTTCCAGATCCTGATGAGGTAAATTACGAAGGGGTAGTTAATTTATGCTTTTCTGTGGTGTTTCTGATGTCTGGAGAAATCTTGCTATGCGATCTACCAGGCTGTTGACCATCCACAAAGGAGATATAGAATCATTCTTAGAAGCTCAATGGGTCCATTGACGTTTACCTTGTCAGGTATGTTGGTAGTCTCTTTTCACTGTTCAATGCGTATGCATATAATAGAAATCTCCTTTTTCCGCTATCATGGTTTGTCCTCTCCATCTGATAGTCTTTTATTAATATTATTATTAATCAATGTTGGGCTCCATGTGATAGTCAATTTGAGGAGAAGTTTGAGGATATGAATGGAGCTGAACAATCCACGAGTTTCCCGCTAGCTTCTACTTCAGGTTCTAATGAGAATCCAACATCAGATATGACCAATTTGGGCAACAGGGGGTTAGAAAATGAAGCACAGGCACAAGGTGTTTGTAATATGAATACTGATCTTGATGTTCCCGAGGACAGTGCTGGGGGAATTATGAAGATTGTTCCGTCTGATGTTGATGTAAGTTTTGCAATTCTAGTTCATTTGATTGAAATTAATTGGCTTTGAATAGGAGTATGCTTTATCATATTACTCGGTCAACAATGGTCACAGAGAAATTTAATTGCTTTTTTATGTATAAATTGTGATAATTGATTAATGACTCCTTTTGACACATGCGATGCGATCCTTAATTGGACACTATGCCATGTCCCTTCTCATAGATTTATCATGGGGCCTTTCTATATATGTAACTGTAAAGAGAGTGCTTAATTTTTTGATAGCAAATAACTCAGCTCTACTCAACTTAGCCTTCATTCGAGTTACTTGGTCTCAGCTACCATGAATCATTTTTCATGGTTTTGTTTACACTGATGATCATCAGCCACATAACACTGAATCCTTAACAGTTATTCTATCTGTCTCAATCGAGCAGGTGTGTACTTTTTGGCCATTGAAGAGTAGCATCCCTTTCATGGAAAATTCTTGCTACAATTTGACTACGTGTTACCTTCATTTTCGCGCCTAGTTTGAATGAAGGAATTGTTACCTTACTTAAAATACTTTAAGGTGCAATTTAATTTTTCAGATTTTCGAGCTATATACTTAATTTGTTTGTTTTGTCAAATGTTACTCTTCTATTGGGAGATTTTCAAGAAATTTAATTAATTTGTTTGTCTAGTCAAATGTTACTCTTCTATTGGGATAGAGGTAGTATCATTTTACAAATTGGTTTTTACTGCCTTGATTCTTAGAACTGTGTATGGTTAATTGGGGAACCTGTATTAGAGCTGATGCTTGATGATCATGTCATTTTCAAATCATGGTTGATTTGGTACCATATGATGGTTTGTTGTCTTTTAAGGTTATCATAAAGCACATGGTACTGGAATAAGTTTTCATAATTGATCATTTTAGTACCTGGAGAAGCAGCTGATCTTAGCAGTTATAATCAGTTTTCATGTGTCGTGTACTCCATCCGTCCCAAAAATGGCCGAAAAAATTTCAAATTTACTCTTCATCAAGAGCAAATTTGAAAATATTTTGGACATTTACTTTGGGACGGAGAGAGTATAATTCGATGAGCTCAATTATTGATCTTTGAAAGTGTGACATAAATACACAAATAGGTGTCTTGCTTAAGCATAACCAAGCTTCTGTTCCCCTAATATATTAGGTGTCGCTTCAAATTTTTGTCTGAAATGGGCCTAATCTGTTATTTGTTGCAGAATGATGCAGATTACTGGCTTCTATCAGAAGCAGATGTTAGCATCACTGATATGTGGAAGACGGATGGTATCCTTTTCCAATATACTAACTCCAACCCAAAAAGTTAGTCCCATTTCATGTTTGGTGGTCAATTTAAGTGAACTTTGACATCTAATATTTAAGAATTTAATAATCGTAATGAAATTCAAAAAATAGTTATTGATAGTATTAATTGTGCATCAATGACAAGTTTTAGAATTTCATTAAAATTGTTACATTTATATATATTCTTGGTCAAAGTTCACTTAAGCTGACCACCAAAAATAAATGGGACTATCTTTATGGGACGGATGGTGTATATACTCTCTTCCTTCTGCATTTTATTTTTGCATAAATGTGAGTTCCTTGACGTCTTCAATAGCTGGTGATGTGCTTTGGGATGGGGTAGATATGCTTAACGAGGACCTCAATATGGCTGATCTTGGCACCCCAAGGCCCGAGACTCTTCCATCTGATGTTACTGATGTACCTCCACCAGCTGCTAATGCTACGCCTACGCGCAGGTGATTTTGATTTGTGATAAGCTATGCCTAATTGTTTAAAGCCAGGAAGGCGTATGAAGATCACTATGCATTAGACACCTTAAAGATAACGTCTTTGCTGTACAGTCGAGCAATCTATTGATCAATGTTTGATGATGAATAAATTTGCTCATGTTGTTAAGAAAAAAATTATTATAACTAATTATGGTATACCAAAAGGGGTAAAAATTTAGCTGTTGAAACTCTTTGGAATCTCTACTAGTAATGTTTCTAAGAAATGTGCTTTAATTGTTTGTACATTTCATTTAATATGGTAAATTTGCACTAAGCGTATTTCCTTATTTAGAAAGCCAACATTTGTTTTGGGACAAACCAAAAAGAAAAGTGCTGCATTTATTAAGGGACGGAGGGAATACTGTACAAGTTTATTTTTCATATGGCATTGTAAGAATCTGACCGTGCGCCACAGGATCCTTGAATTTGTTTTCTTCTTTGCTTCACTACTTTTGTGGGTGGTAATTGCAACCACCACCCGAATATAGAGGCCATCAACCTCAAATATGAACAGGAGATGTAGCCTGAATTCATAAAGGAAAGGAAAAAGAAGAAAAGTAATGTTAGAACTTAGAAAGTTTTAGAATTGTTTGCGACTTTGACCCTTGACCGAAAGAAGCTTAAATCTTAATGGTAAGTCATCGTTTGTAAACCTTGGCAGTATATTCTTCCTAGTCTACCTAACTACCAATATGCAGCCTATACATGTACTATTACTTGTATTATCTTGCCCGAAAGGACTTGTTACATTAGTAGTCTTTTGCCCAAATAGTTTCTCCAGTTAGACATTCGGTTATCTAAGTCCCATGTTCTTCTTTGCTTGTCAGAATCTGCATATAATCACCACCAACCCACACATGTGGACAACTTCAAACATCAAATTTGAACATTCATTTTGGGACGGAGGTAGTAACTCATAGCTATTCATAATCAGAATTAAGAAATCCCACTGATATGTGAAGCAATATCCCAAATTTCCTTCAACATTAAACTCCATGGTTACAGTGGAAATGGACCTCACCCTTGAGCATTGGTTGACCTTTTGGTCAAGGAATTCATGAGAAGAATGAAAAGAGGTTGTGATGAAGTGAGTTAATCTGAATTTTGTTTTTGCTAAAGAGGTTTGCGGGAAGTCAAAAATTTTGCACGGAGGAGTATTTTCAAGTAAGCAATTTTTGCGAGTGATAGCCGTATTTTATCATGTTATGAACTATTTCTCTCTAGTGTGTCTCACCACTAGTGAGAAAATCTTATGATAGTCAACCCTTTCCCTTTGTGTTAACCCTCTTGCAACAACCTGAACCTTATACTTGACACCCTTAGTTTAAGTCTGATTCTTGTGAAGTGACTTCATCTCATCGCCTATTGCAGCAAACCCATAGGATATAATCAGAGCATGTTACAACTTCCTTGTAGGTGGGTGGTGGCTCACTTGAGTCTGGATCCACCTCCTTGACAACTTATAGTGCATATGCAACCATATCTTCAAGACCATAACTCGTAGGAGGCTTACCTTAGTTAGCTTTCCTTTTGTTCACTCAAACATCAAAACTTGTTGACTACTGTAGGTGATTAAGTACCCGACGGTTATGCTTTTGAATTTAACTTTTGATCTTACTCTTGCTGTAGATCACTCTCCTTTAGTGTGTCTTACCACTCAACATGTTCCTCAACTCTACCAGTATTTGATTCAATAGTGATAAAGTCTGAGATTCCTTCTCAAAACCAATTGGCAATGGGAGGAGTAGCCCAAGATCTTCATATAATTAATGCATGGTTAGTTAATTCCCGATATGGGATATTGTCTCTAATACGCCTCTCACGTGTAGCCGGACTTTGCCAAGGCTTACAACGTGGACTTATCAATCGGGTGGCGCAGAGCAACATTGTGAGCCGTTGGGCCTGCACGTGTAACAGACCAGTTATGATACCATTAGGGGTGAGCAAAAAAACCGAAAAAACCGACACCGAAAAAATCGAACCGTGACATTAAAAACCGGTTTGGTTTTAGGATTTCTAAAAACCGTAAAATTCGGTCCGGTTCCGGTTTACTGGTTGGAAAAACCGTTAGTACACCGAACCGAACCAATATCATAAACTGTGTTGTTTTGTATCCTATACATAGTCAGTTTCTTCTACGCTTTTTTCACCCAGTCATTTTGTGTTTCCCCTAACCTAAATCGACACCTCATTCGACGCAATTGCCCTAGCTCCCTCCCTCAACCGACAACGCCGCTCACTATGCAAGGGAGATCTGAGATCGGCACTGCAATTGCAAGGGAAATTCCTTGCAATTTCTTCTCTAACCCGTCGCTGCTCTCATCACCGGCGACTGCTTTCTTCACCGGCGAGGAAGGAGAAGGAAGGAGAGAGAATCAACGGGGATGGCGCCGAGGAAGAAAGACTCAACCACACCAGTCTTTCACCGCCGGCGATCGAGTAGACGGTATTCCCTCTCTGATTAAAAGGTAAGTTACATTCTAAATCTCTCTCTAAACCCTACAGTCCTAAGTTTGATTCTCAATCTAAATTTGTTTCCTTCTCCTTTTCAACATTGACTGTCAATACCAGAAATTGTTCTCTATAAACTCCATTTTTAGTCTTTCTTGTAGGATTTAGATTTCTATTTCTATTCAGTTAGGGATTGTTTTGGGTCTTCCATTCATGGAAGATTGCATTTCTTGATTCTTAACCTGAGTGTAAAAAACCGAACCAGACCGACACCGAAACCGACACCGACCAAGCCGAACCATTAACAAACCGAAGCTTGGCGGTTTTGAATTCTTTGAAACCGATATCTTTCGGTTTGGTCTCGGTTTTGGCCTAAAACCGAGCCAAACCGAGCTGAGCTCACCCCTAGATACCATGATAGAATTAGAAAATGGGTCAGAAGCAAGGAGAGACCCAAGTGTGAGCATGGGCTGGACTGGGCCGATAACAGACTATATTGAAGGTTTTACTTTAAAACCTATTGGTGCTAAGGGGAGTAGCTCCTAAAGTTTATATACCGGTTCAAGTTTGTCTCTTCTGTAGACGTCTGGGATAATTGTCTAACAAACAATATCCTTCGCAATAGGAGTAAACATAGAATTTTTATCAAATAGTACGTTTCTACTAAATATAACAGAGTAAACAACCAAAATGACCCGCGTATTATATGAATACAACCAATTTGACCCGCGTACTATCTAAACTACCAAATCAACCTGCGTAGTATGCATAAATCAACCAAATCAACCCAATTCATTACTATACATTAATGGATGTTAATGAATGTTAAAAAATTAACGGATATTGTAATGAAAATTTTCAAAATTGACCCCAGTACACATTAAAATAAACAAAAAATATTTACCCCACCCTCCTCTTTAATCGAAATTATATAGAGAAAAAAAAAAGAAAAAGAAATTATCAACCATCAACCACCACCACCTCCCACTGTCTCCGACCACCATCTCCCACCATCTCCGACCACCATCCCACCACTTAATCGTCTGACTAATGTAAGTAATTTAGTATTAAAGACCTCTTGCTCTTCTCACTCTCAAACCCATCAAATCCACCATGTCCAGTGCAGCACGAATGTAAGATCCACCATTAAACCCATTTCTCTCCCCTTCATTTCATCAAAACCCCTTCAACATTGTCCCCTAAAATTGCCCAGCTCAACGCTATCATCTCAAGCACTTTCCCACAACTCCCGCTTACGAAAGTTCCCCTTTCCAACATCCTTATCTCAGGCACAACCAAGCATTTTCGGATGAAGCTCTGCGTCAATGGCTTTACAGTCCGACAATTTTCTGCCTTGTTACAGTGAAGTCCCTTGTTCAATTTTGGGTCTTTTGTTCCCAATTCTGAAATCTGAAATGAAACAGGGGTATTGATCTGGTGGGGAGAGAGAGAGAGAGAGAGAGAGAGAGAGAGAGGGAGAGAGGGAGGGAGAGAGGGAGAGAGAGAGAGATAGAGGGAGGGAGGGAGAGGAGAGAGAGAGAGAGAGAGAGGGAGAGGGAGAGAGAGAGAGAGAGAGAGAGAGAGAGAGAGAGAGAGAGAGAGAGAGAGAGAGAGAGTTGGCCGAAACTTTGGGACGATGGGGGAGTGGGAATGGGTGTGTATCCAGTTGTTGGAGGATGGTGGTCAATGGCCAGCCGGTGGAATGGAGCGACGCCGGAGTGGTGGTTGTTAATGTGGGGTGGAGAATATGGTAAAAGAAAAAGTTTTATTTATGGGGGAAGATCTGATTTTTGGGGGATTTATTGGAGGAGGGGGTTATTTGTAAGTTTTATTTCTTGCATGTTTGCCCTTTTATATTATGGTTAATACATTTAAAAACTTTTGATTGTGATATTCGTTAAATTCCTAACATTCACTAACGTTATTAACATGTATTAACGATTTAGGTTGATTTGCTTCATTTATGCATAGTACGCAGGTCGATTTGGTAGTTTAGATAGTACGCGGGTCAAATTGGTTGTATTCACATAGTACGCGGGTCATTTTGGTCGTTTACTCAAATATAACAACCCCACCCCTTCAAATGAAGACCATATATATAATGTAACTTCTAATCCCATCTCCATAACTCACAAATGCCCCATTTTTAGCTCCAGGATCTTGTTGACCCTCACTCATTTGATATTTGATAATAAAGAGTACAAAGTCAGTGTTTCTCAATATTTGTTTGTGTGCATAGTCATGTTATACAGGTGGGGCCGAAAAATTAGCGCATTTTTAATATTTTTTAATAAATACTCCCCCCGTCCTATTTTAAATTGCAAAAGTTGTCAAAAAGGGTGTCCCAACTAAAATTGCAAAATCCAAAAATGGCAAGTTATAACCCACTTGCACACTCACATCCACTAACCCACTAACTATTCTCTACTCCACTTTCTCTCTCCCACTCAACTATCAACACTCACAACACATCATATTTTTCACTTTTTCCCTTAATCCCCGTGCCAACCTAGTATTTGCAATTTGAAATGGGACGAAGGGAGTATATAGTATGTAGTTATTCAAACCATAGTAATTTTAATGTGCGGAAATCTTAGTAATATTAATATATTTTTGTTATAAAATCAAGATAATCGACTACTTTAACTAACTTTGTTTTTTGGAACAATTTTTTACTAACTTTTTAAAATGTGTAAAGCTAGGTTTTTTTGCTTATATTTATGGCCGGATCGGAGTAGTATATTAATAAAATATTAACAATTTTTTTCCCCCACTGAATCAGCCTAAACCCACCTAAGCCCGCCTAATTCGGCCTAGGCCCGCCTAAATCCGCCTAGACCGCCTAATCCGCCAAGCCCGCCTAGGCCCGCCTAGATCCGCCTAGCCCGCCTAGCCCCTAATTTGGCCGATTTGACAAAACTCGCGGCGGACCACCCCCGACTAGCGCCTAGGCGCCCGTCTTTTAGAACACTGTGTTATACTATACTCGTTCCGTTCCGGTTTAAGGTTTTTAGTTTGACTTTTGCACGCTTATTAAAGAACCAAGGCAAAAACTTGGTCAACAGTAGTAGTTTTGGGGAGGATATAATTGTCAATTCATAAAACAAGTGGGTTAAAAGTAGATAGGTAAATAATGTTTTTTTTTATTTATTTTAATATATAAATTTTAAGAGGACAAGATTATCCAAAACACTGTTCATACTTTGTAATTTTAAGAATAAAGCAATTAAAACGGAAGAAGGAGCAATTTGTAGAGTTATGTGCTAATATCGCAAGTGACAGTGAAAGTGCCACAGCCTAAGGGTGTGTTGAAGCAATACTATGTAATTGGGGTCCCGAAGAGATTTACATGAAAAAAATAAGAGATTTGGACCCTAGGCCCCCTGGGCCAGATTATAAACCCACCAGAACCCAAGGCGAGATTGAAATTCCACATAAACCCAATCAGCTAAATTGACGATTATGCCCTCGATTAATACACACGCCTTTCTCACGCCAACCAACCTCCCCCATCACCTTCATTTCAGTTTCTCATTTCGAAAACACTCTCTCACTCTCTCCTACGAACCAGACGAAGATTAAACCGCCATTGATGACCAAATCAACCTCCATTCCAGAAGATTAAACCGCAATTGACAACCTAATCAACCTCCATTCCAGAAGAAAACCTAAAATTCCTACTCAGACGAAGACGAAAGGTAATTTCGAACCAAACTTGATTTATCAAAATTCTTTATTATGGCGGTCGTTTTTCCAATAGTTTATTATGAGACCTGTTGTATGAGACCTGCAAACGGTTGTTTTTGAATGATTTTCTACTAATTTTATTTTTGTAATATTTTTGCAATATTTATGGTTGTTGTATGAGACCTGCAAATGGTCTCATAAATATCTCATAAGTGCATTTTTGTTTTTGTAAAAGACCTGGTGTGATGTGATTTTTTATGACTCTATTTTTGTTTTTTACCACATATATTTTGGCTTTGGTATAAGATCATGCACTCATGAGTCTGGTATGAGACCTTGTAAATGGTCTCATAAGTCTGATATGAGACATATATCATGAGACATGTAAATTGTCTCATATCAGACTTATGAGAGGTATTTATAGGTCTCATATCAGACTTATTTGTCTCATAAATGGTCTCGTAAGTGCATTTTTGTTATGAGACATTTGTAAATAGGTCTCATGAGTATTTTATGAGACCTGTAAAATGGACTTTTTATGACTGAGATATTATGAGACATGTGAATGGCATAATAACAGACTTATGAGTTTGGTATGAGACCTTGTAAATGGTCTCATAAGTCTGATATGAGACATATATCATGAGACATGTAAATTGTCTCATATCAGACTTATGAGAGGTATTTATAGGTCTCATATCAGACTTACTTGTCTCATAAATGGTCTCGTAAGTGCATTTTTGTTATGAGACATTTGTAAATAGGTCTCATGAGTATTTTATGAGACATGTAAAATGGACTTTTCAAGTGACCTTATGTAAAAATAACCATTAGATTTTTCAAGTGAAGCATGAATCCTCCAGGGACACCCTTTAGAAACTTTGTGCAAACATTGAGCGGTAACACGACCTGGCTCATTTTTCAAATACTCAAAATCGAACCCAACTTCTGTCGCAAACTTACACAATACAATCCTAAACTCAGTACAGCCACCTTCAAAAATCTGACCCTCACTTTGAATTGCATCTGCCCATTCTGCACTTTTCAATTTTTTTTCTTTATGACGAAAAAAACTGACATGACCGCCATTCCTACTACTACTACTACTGTTCTCAAGCTCAATAGATGCAAAACTACCTCCACAAATAGATGTAGATGATTCACCAGGGGCATCATTACCAATAGATATACTGCGATCAACAACATTTATTTCAATAATGTCAATACGCTTACGATCAACCATAATACCCATGCAGATAAAATCTTGCTCACTAGCCAAGATACAACAAGGATTCTGACCCAAAACATATGACATTGAAACATTTTCTTTTTCCAAACAATCCCATCGACTACAAATAAATTCCACAAGAGATTCTAAGGAAACGAATTGATCAAACCTAGCAACCAAAGAGGAGACACCATACTTTAACAAAACCATGACATTAGAATCCATAATCTGCAAAATATAAAAAACAGATTATAAACAATCAGTATTCATCCGTCTCGTCTCATTTGGACAGACACATTTAACTCACATAACTAGGTCTCATAAGTTATGTATAAGAGCTGTAATCAGTTTAACAAATGACACATTATACTAAAATATGTGTGTATACATTAAACAAATATATAAACAATTCATAAATCCAACAATAAGAATTTATATAATAGATGAATTGTAAATTACACCCAACTTTAGGACTCATTAAGTCTACAAAAAAAATCATCAATAATCTTTATTCTTCATTTAGTATGAAAAAAATAACGAGATACATACGTGTGTTGAGTACGAAATCTCCAAAAAAATCCTTAAGCAATGATTTCTGAAGCTCAATCCATGGAGATCGATGAAAGTGTCGCCGTAATAGCCACTCGGAGGAAGACGACGGCAAAAAAGAAGAACAAAAATCGAAAAGAGAAATAGGGCATTATATCCGAGGGCATTTTCGGAATATCGAATTTCATTAAGCCCAGCTCAAATAGCCATTGCCCAGGCCCAATACACACGCTGGGTTTTTGTGGAATTTTAATCTCGGCTCAGGGGTTAGGCGGGCTTAATGATATGGGGTGGGTTTTTATAGCCTTATGATCTGGGCTTTGGGTCCTTATGGAATTATGCCAAAAAATAATACTTATTTTTTTTGTTTCCTGTTTCTTTTTTATTAATTTAGTCCGGAAATTTTGAAAAGTATAATTAAAACGGAAGGGAATTGGTTTATGGTTTTGATATTCAGCGAGAGTACTACAGGAACTTTCAAGGATGCGTCGGTAGATAATCAATCACTTACTCCGTCTGTCTCAGAGTATATATCCACCCTCCCATTTACACGGAGGTTAAAATATGTTGGAACTGATATAAGTGTTGTGAGTATAAAAGTAAATTAAGAGAAAGAATGAGTGGGAGGGAATAGTAAGTTGATTGGTGTTGTGAGTATAAAAGTAAGTAAGATGGAATGAGTGAGAGGAATAGTAAAGATTCTGAAGGCATAAACCGACTTGGACAAAGGGTCACGAAGCTTTTGGGCCTAAGCCCATTGAAGCCCACGGAATAAGGGCCCAATACGTTAGAACCCAAGATCAGACCATGTACCTAAGGACCTTCTAGGCCGAGTAGCCTTAAGCTCGGCATGAAGACCGACCAGACCTCAACATGACGAGGGAAGCATTCGATGGACAGGTCACACTCCTATTCTAATACTAAGTCCATCAATAGAGTCCTAAACATATTCAAATAAGGAAATCATTTCTTAACAAGGAGATCCTCCTCCACAAGGAAACTATCAACACAATCCTTATCAGGATTATACTTTCCTAAATAATAGTCCAATACCAAAACGGACTCCCTGACTTCCTTACCAAGCAAGGACTGTCCTACCGGCACCTATATAAACAGGCCCTCATACAGCAAACGGGTATCGAATTCTCTTGACTCTAATTCTTGTCAATTGATTTCTCTTACTTCTATCTCACATAACAGATTCTTATTCTCACACCGGAGGGCCTTTGCCGGAATTGCCCCGGCGCAGTTTACGTTTGTTTCGTGTGATTTCAGGCCAGCCAAGGAGTAGTTGGGATTATCCGAACCGCTAGATTTGGGCTGATCCGACACGATTTTGCATCATCCGTTTGGTTCCATTGCCGGGAAATCGATCGGAAACTCTCTTGATTCGGTTCATAATCTTACCTCATGGATGAAATCCCTAGAGACGGATTGACCGCTTGCCTCACCCATGGTGACAACCAAGAAAACCAACCTGAACAGCCCAACACAGTAGCTGCTGAGACTCAGAATGTGGTTGCTGGCAATGCGACGAATCCCGCTAGAGGATTGCCCCTCCACCACAACCTCAAAGAGGGATGAATTTGCGCTCCAGTGGGGTCCCCCCTCAGGATCTCCCTCTGGCAAACACCTATCGTCATCGACCTCGCCCAACCAATTCTTCTGCCCGAAAGGGACAGAACAAGATGCTGGCCCGTCGGTTCCTGCTATAGATTGAAGAGCCATTCTTTATCAAAGACTAACAACCTTGCAAAGCCTTGCTGACGCACAAGCGGCGCTATTGGAGTATGATCCTGACCAGTGTTCTAAAAGACGCCCGTCTAGGCCGCCTAGGCGCTATGCGTTCATGAAGCGCCTATGTCCCGCCTAAGATATTATAACTATTTCTGAATTCTCAGCCCCGCCTAAGTCCATTTAGACCCCGCCTAGGCGCTAGGCCCTACTGTGGCGCCTAGCGCTTTTTAGAACCTTGATCCAGACCACTCTCTGGCATACCTCCTTCAGCCTTCCAGGACGGGAATGTCACATGGAGAGAATCGCCGGGACGCACGACCGAGTCAAGGACACATGAGCGACCTACCTACCCCAGACAGGGGTCGGCATGATCATAAGGGACGCAACCTACCCGGTTTGGTTGGCCAACGTCATCATGGTTAAAAAGCACAATGGGAAGTGGAGGATGTGTATAGACTTCACCGACCTCAACAAGGCCTGTCCAAAAGACAGTTACCCACTCCTAAGAATTGACAAGTTGGTAGACTCCATTGCCGGACATCAAACCCTTAGCTTCCTCGATGCATACTCTGGTTACCATCAGATCAAGATGGCCGAGGAGGATATTGAAAAAACCGCTTTCCAAGCAGCCGATGGTATCTACTGTTATGTAATGATGCATTTCGGGCTTAAAAATGATGGGGCAACATACCAACGGATGGTCAACAAAGTATTCAAATCTCAGATTGGGCGAAACATGGAAGCCTACATCGACGACATGGTAATAAAGACCAAGACAGGAAGTCATGCCGTGGACTTGAAAGAGACGTTAGATAACCTCAAAGCCAATGCTATGAAACTCAATCCCAGTAAATGCGTATTTGGGGTCACTGCCGGAAAGCTTTTGGGCTCTATGGTCTCACAGCGCGGCATCAAAGCGAATCCCGAAAAAATCAAAGCCTTAATTGACATGCAAGAGCCTACTAACGTCAAAGAGGTACAAAGACTTAATGGGAGAGTAGCGGCATTAGGAAGATTTATTGCAAAAACAACAGGGAAATCCCTACCCTTCTTCAAGGTACTAAAGGGAGCAAAAAACTTCACCTTGACTCCAGAGTGCTCGGCATCGTTTCAAGAGCTAAAGAAATACCTGGGATCTCCTCCTTTGTTAAGCAACCCAATCATGGGAGATATGTTATATATATTCCTTGCCGCTACTGACCATGCCGTAGCAGCCGTTCTTGTCCGTAACGACAAAGACACACAGAAGACGGTCTACTATGCCAGCAAGGCGCTATCAGAGGTTGAATCAAGGTACTTCAATGCTGAGAAAATAGCTTATGCCTTGGTTATTGCGGCAAGAAAACTACGTGCCTACTTCTCTGCTCATCCGATCACGGTCTTTACTGATGCTCCCCTCAAGAAAATCTTGCACAAGATCGACAGCTCTAGACGACTCCTCAAATGGTCTATTGAACTCACAGAATTCGACATCACTTACAAACCTAGGAAGACCTTGCTTGCCCAAACTTTAGCTGATTTTTTGGTTGAGACCGCTTTCACAAGCGAACATACTCCCGTTACGCGCAAGCGCAAGGCCCCTATGGATGAGGATCCCGTCTCCAAACTACCTCCTGGTTGTTGGACCTTATACATAGATGGATCAACAACACGAGGAATAAGTGGAGCTGGAGTAGTTATAGCAAGTCCTGGAAACGAGCACGCCGCCCACGACTTTATTTATTTCAAGTTCCCAGCATCAAACAACCAGGCCGAGTACGAAGCCCTCATCCTCGGCTTGGAAAAGGCCAAGTTCCTCGGCGCAACCAGATTGGTAGCCTACTGTGACTCGAAGTTGGTGGTGAATCAGGTCAAAGGAGAATACAACACCGAAAACCACACTCTGACCAAGAATAAGGACCTCGTCCTCGACATCGTCAAGGACTTGAAATTTTGGGAGATCAGACAGATCGGTCGGGAACACAACACCGAACCCGACCTCCTTTGAAATTGGCCACCGCCGAAAAAGTAGACCCTTTGGTCATCTATGCCGACCAACCTGCTTATGAAAGACCGAGTATAATGGCTATCACTAACGACGAAGAAAGAACTTGGATTGATGAGTACAGAGATTATATTGAAGAGGGAAAGCTACCTGAATACGAGTTACAGGCCAGGACAATCAAGAAGAAGATGACTAGATTCACCGTTTGGAACGGAGTCCTCTACAGACGCTCCTTCACCAAACCTCTCTTAAGTTGTGTATCTCCTAAGGATACCACAAACTTGCTAGCCGAGGTCCATAACGGAGTTTGTGGCGGACACCCGGGGGCCAGGACCTTAGCCGACAAGGTCATCACCCTTGGTTACTACTGGCCAAACCTAAGAGAAGACGCCCAAGCCTATGTTAGGAAGTGTGCTAAATGCCAGAGATACTCAGACATACCACAGGTACCAGCAGTTGAACAAACTCCCATTATCCCGACATGGCCTTTTAATATGTGGGAAGTTGATATAGTCGGACCATTTCCACTGGCCAGAGGAAAAAACAAATTCGTGATTGTAGCAGTTGATTACTTCACTAAATGGGTAGAAGCCAAAGCCCTTGCACAAATCACTAAAGAAAACGCCGTCAACTTCATTCATGACTACATCTGGTGCCGCTTTGGAATTCCCCAAACCATCATAATGGATCACGGACTTCAATTTTCCAATGCCTTTACTGAAGAGCTCAGCCGTCTAGGGGTTGAACATAAAAAATCTTCCGTCAGTCATCCCCAAGGCAATGGGCAAGCAGAAGCAGCAAACAAACTCATCCTGACTGCCCTTACAAAGAACCTAGAAGGAAGTGAAGGAAGATGGTTGGATGAGCTACCCCTTGCCCTATGGGCAGTTCGTACAACCACCCGGGGGCCAACGGGGGAGACACCCTTTGCCCTGACTTATGGCTCTGAAGCCATGGTCCCCACGGAGATGGCCTTCCAACTTTCAGAGTTACCAACTATGACGAGGTGGTCAATGAATACAACCGACTTCTAGATCTGGACTTAATCGATGAGAAAAAACTAGCAGCCCAGATGGGAATGGTAAACTACAAACAGAGGACTAAAGCCTATCATGACAAAAAGGTCAAAAAGAGAGTATTTTAAGTTGGAGATTGGGTGCTCAGAAAGATTGAAGCTACACACAGAAAGTCTCAACAAAACAAGCTCTCACCTAACTGGGAAGGCCCCTACATTATTACACACATCATACGTGAGGGGACCTACATGCTCAAAACCCCTGAGGGCAAAGACTTGAAGCACCCATGGCACTCCGAGCACTTGAGAAAATACTATCAGTAATTACTCGATGCTCCACCCTTTATGCTTTAATCTTTTTGAAAAACAATTTCCTGCTCAAACCTTTTTTACAAAAACATGTTTCTTTTAGTTTTTATATTAGCGTTTTTCCCTTAATAGATACTCCCTCCGTCCCAGAGTAAGTGTCCACCTTTTTTGCACGTTAGCACGAATGAACTTTGAGCAATATCTTTATGTTGATTTAATTATCTTAATGAAAATTTAAAAGTTGTTATTGATAGTATATATAATGGTGTCTAAGAAAAAAGTTTTATATTTTCATTATGATAATTAAATCAACCTAAAATTATAGCTTAAAGTTCCTTCGTGCTAACATGCGAAAAATGTCGACACTTACTCTGGGACGGAGGTAGTAGGATTTTTTTATTGATGTAATGCCCTTTTATTTTAATAAAATTTCTTTCATTTATAAAGTATTGTTACGTCTACAGAAAGCCTAGTAAGACACTAGTACTTGGTCAAAGCATTACATAACAATGCTTGATCCATCAGAAAGAGCTTGGGCAGACGTCCATCTCCCTAACATTTGAGCCTAGTTCAAACAACTAGATCACTCAAATTAACTACGCCGAAGTTCCAACAACTCGGCATGGCGAGCAAACACTCAGTCCAAACACTTGGTACAAAACACCATGACTCAAACGAAGTCAGGCCGAGTAGCTCACCAAAATAAATCGAATGGATTAAGACATCCATCCCCCTGACATTTGAGCATAGTTCAAACAACTAGATCACTCAAATTAACCAGGCCGAAGTTCAAACAACTCGGCATGATCTAAAAATGGCAGACACTCGGCCTAAACACTTGGTACAAAACATGATTCAAAGGAAGTCAGGTCGAGTAGCTCATCAAAATACAAAGTCTAAGACATCCAAACTGGGTTAAGACTTGGAGATAAAACTCCCAAAACGGGAACAAGTTCATAAATAAGTCACGCCCCCCAATAAACATTGGGTCCGGAAATTTGAATAAAAATAAAATTGTAATGGCTAAACCAGCCTACAAACCCCATCAAACTTGCAAGTTCAAAAGTTACAAGTTCAACAGTTAAAAAAAAAAAAAAAAAAAAAAGTGAACTCGGCACAGCCTACTCATGCTCGTCATCATCCTCTAAGCCGAGGGCCTCTTGGACTTTAGCCACCAAAGCTTCGAAGTTGTTTTCTTCAAGTGGAGGAGGAATCCAGACCGGCTTCTTCTTTCTCCTATCCTCGGCAGCAATTAACTTCAGCCCATCATCAGAGTAGGGAACGAGGGAGTGAGCGGCACGCGCCTCCACGCCGTAAGGATCTTGAACAAACAATTTGGCCATTTTTTCAAGTGGAATGTCGATTTCTGGGTCGATGTGGATCAGGCGGACCGCGTTTGAATACACGTCGTTGTATGTCGATCCAACCTTATCCTTGATGGCCTTCCTGAAATCTGGCCCATTCTTGAATTTATCAACGACCAAGGCCTCCTTGGCGGGCAGACTCTCCTCCTACTGATTGAAACGAGCCTCCGCGGCCTTCTCAAGAGCAAACCCCTCGGCCCTCTCCCTCTCTATCTCGGCCTTCTTTTTCTCTACCTCGGCCTCTTTTAGAGCGGCTTCCAAAGACGACTCCAATTTTAACTTGGCTTGTTCAGCATGGTGAGCCCGGTCCGTAGCTTTAACCTTCTCAGCTTCTAAAGCCTCGACCTGAGCCATGAGGGTCTGGAGCCGACTTCGAGCCTCAGTAACGTAAGTCTAAGCTGACGTAGCCTGTTGTTCGGCTTTCCTCAAATTCTCAATCGCCTGCCTCCGTTGGAGAGCTTCATACTGGGCAATGGTAGCTAACTGCAATAAAAGTATATTAAACATGTATGAGTTAAGTAAAAAAGACATGAAGAGTATCGACGAAGTGAAAGAGCTAAGTATATTACCTCGCTAAATATGAGTCCTTGACGGTTGAGCAGTTGTGCCGAAGAAGGATGATCCACCACCATCCTCTCAAGGAGATTTGTATCCATGGCCCTCCTCACTACTGGCCTACCAAGACGAAGCAGAGACCCAGACCAGGCATACACATCCCGATAAAAGCCTCACATCGGAGAATTGCTTAACAAGGCCTTCAACATCAGCATCAGACAAAGCCGAGGTGGAGCCGGAGGCGTGGGTGGACGAGTGGGCTTGTCTCTTGGGAGAGGGTTCCCCTTGGATAGGCTCTGATTCTTCCCTAGGCCTTTTCTAGCCCTGCTCCACTTGGTTTACCTCGTCCTGACCCCCCTCGGTCTCATATTCTTGACCCTGAGCTTGACTTTGGCTTTGAGGGAATGGGCTCTTCGGTTTCATGCTCTTCATCGGCACGACCACCTGCCTCAACTCGGTTAGCCAAGGGGAGAGGGGAAGCTTCCAGAGTTTCGAGTACTTCCTGGCGGGCATCCATGTCGGTGTGCCTCTTATCAATGCCAGCTAGCCTCGATATGTTCCTCTTCCTCCTCGCTGGGTTGACAACTTACGCCTCAATCTCTTGCTCTTGCTCCATGGTAAGATCTACACGACAGCAAAAAGTCATACCGAGAAAATGACAGCAGGTAAAGACGAGAAATACATGATATCAAAAGTAGGGGAATAATTACATCCTATTGTGTCCTCGACGGTAATGCATACATCTTCCTCGGCTTGGCATCGAGCACAGTCGGCATGAAACATAAAATTGGGGTGAACAATCCAATCAGAAAACCTATTCCCCCTCACAACCTCAACCACGGGCCTTATACCCCCTATGGGACCTCTCATCAACCCGGCCTGGACATAGTATCTGAAGTCGGTCTCCAAGCTCGACCAATCCAAAGTGGCTATCAAAGAAAACTCATCTAATAGTTTTATCAAATCCCCACTCCATTCTGGCCTATGAATATGGGAAGGTCGACATGGATACGCAGTAGGTGACGTAAACTCCCAACCAAGCCGACTCTCAACTCTGATGACATGGTGGTTCCACCCCGACACCTTATTGACTAAGCTGGAGATGGGGGAAATTATTTTGGGTTTGTTGGGATCACTCCTAATAGAGATCGTTCTGAACTTCTTATTATAGCTAACAGTGAAGAAATGGTAGAAGCCAGATTGACATGGTTCAAACCCAAGGCTCCTACATAAGACGATGAAGCTGGTAATGTACCTAACGGCGTTGGCACCGAGGTGAGCAGGAACAATACGCCACTCCTCCATAAACTCATTAACAAAGGGGTCTAAGGGCAATCTAAGGCCGAGTTGAAATTGTTTGAAGTATAAGGGGACAAAGGCCGAGTCGTAATAAAATTGTGTTAATTCTTCCTCGGTTTCTAAGGGGACCGCCTTACTATAATACAAGGTATATTCTCTTCTATCTACTTCGTACGTAGTGTGAAGTTCCTCTACCATCTCATCCCCGGTTTTAGGATGTTTTGGGAGCACTACCCCGGTTTTGGATGAACCTGCTTTGGCTTTCTCTTTGCCTTTTTTCATACCTCGGCCTCGACTTGAGTCGGCTACGTCGGCGTCAAACCGGTTTGTGATTCTCTCTGAACTTTCCCCAGCCATACCTGTAGAAGAAACAGAGGGGTTAGACTTGTCCCATGACGAGGACGAGGAAGTCTTCCCCCTCGTCTCAACTACTTGGACCGAGGAGGGACCTCTAATCCAAGACGGACTAAAGGGGTTTTTCTTTAAAGCACATCGAAATGTGGCCATTAATGGCAGAAGATGCCATGAACAACCAATTTCTTGGCCAAAATTCAAAAATCTCTCTGGTGAAAATCACTCATGGACTCATCTACGCTCTTAAACAAGGACATTTCTATCATAATACGTCAAGATGATGACAAACCCAGAAAAATAAGGGACAACAATGGATGAGAAAATGAGACTTTAAAACCCTAGTTCTAAAACATGAATAATGGCTGAGAAAATACCTCGAAATATGAATGTGATCGGTGGCTATTTGGGATAACGCGTAGACTTTGATGGTCGGAAGAAATCGGCCAGAAACATACTCAGATTGGAGGACTAGGGCGTCGCCGGCGGCAAGTAAATCAGAAAAGGGGAAGTAAGCTTTTTGAAATCTTGAAAAAGTGAAAACGAATGGGTTCTAAGCTTTTATATCTCGGGTCGAATGGGTAATACCCGATACCAGACCTGGTGTCAACCCGTGAACTGTGAGTTTGCACGTACTCCCATTAACCCATGATTATGTTGGGTTTTGAGGCACCATGAGCAGCGGAAACGGCAATAGAAAATCAACAACAAGAGCCTATGGATCTATTCATGATGATTAAATTAATATCAAGATGAATTTAGAATAATAACCGTTGTTGTGCATTTAAAATTTTTGGATTTTCAAATCTTCAAGCTTTATGATTTGATCTCCTTGTACTTCGCGTTCTTTGAATCACGATAGCAGGAACACGAGATTGAGATGCTAAAGCAAGCACCCTCTATATGTATCCACACACGAACGAATATCTAGAACGATTCTAGATCTGGACTGCTAGATCCCATAGAAACTCATTCTATCAAAAGGCTATATGAATTTATTGGTGTTATTGAGCTTTTGATTCTCAATATAAACTCAAGAATATGTTTCTAAAACATATGGAGGCTACCAATAACTACCCATACAGATTAGGGTTAAGAGAAGGGTATTTATCCTTATTAAACCTAAACACTTTAGGAGAAATAGGCTAAAAACCAGTCAAAATCGAATTTGGAAAATTAGGCCCGAAATAAGGAGGTCCGCCCCGTCATATAAGAGGTCCGGTCGGACCTTAGGTAGGGTCCGGTCGGGTCATATAAGGGGTTCGGTCGGACCTTAGGCCAAAATCTGATTTTTCCCAAAAATCCAATTTTTACTCTTTTCACGAAATTCCAATTTTAGCCTTTTTCTTGATTCGTTCTCTTGTGTGTGACCCCATATGATTATATTAAGCTGGCAATGAATCCAACCAAGGTCAAACTCATAAATCACGAGCGAACTCTAGCAAGCCATCATGACTACCCAATTAATATAACTTAACGAAGTTCGTTTATCCTCATAGAACATACCATGATGCTTTTGTCACACGATATCATATTGAACATAAGCCACGGTCTAAGTCAACTTAAGTGTCCAATGATTTCTCGATCCCGAGTAGATTGATATGAGCAAATGACATTGAACGCTTCAATTCATTTGGGTATGGCCATACACTATCATCAATCTCACTCTCAAGTGACCAAGCAGATATCTCTCTTTAATATAAAGAGGGACAACATCTCATCTTGACTTATCATTCTTCCCTACAAGAATCCTATTGTGCCATCGTAACCTTTATAACTACCTTGTTAAGGGTAGCGTTTGAGTACGTCAAACACAACGTTCATCATGTGTAAGACGATGATAATCTCAGGTCTAAGGATTCCGATGATATAACTAAATGAGATTTATTGACAGTAATTACATATTCTTCTACCTTGATTTCCCGGGGTGTTACCTTGATTCCTGGCAATTGGTTGCCCCTGCGGTTACCCTCTAAATTATGATGGTGTTCCCTGACCTCCTCGATTATCACCACATTGTGGTTGAGGTCTTCATTGCCTTCCTGTACCTGTCAATTCAATTTTCCTCTTATGCTCTTCTATATCATGCTCCACCTGATATGCTCTATCAACAGCAGGTTGAAAATCTTACAACTTGTAGGATACTAGTTGACTTCGGATCACAGTTCTCAATCCCTTTACAAATCGCATAGCCTTCCTCTCCTCAGTTGCCACTAAGTGAGTACAGTACCTGGATAACTCTGTGAATTTGGATGTATACTGAGCCACAGACATAGTATTCTGCTCCAAGTTAAGAAACTCCATTTCTTTCTTGTCTTGATCTACACGAGGAATGAAATGTTCCTTGAACTTCTTCAGAAAATTCTCCCAAGTATAGGGTACATGATTCTCATCCCAATTAGTTTTCAAAGCTTTCCACCAGTGCTCAGCAGCTCCACTCAGTTTATAAGTATCAAACCTAACTTGATCTTCATCTGAACATCTTAAGACATCAAATATTTTCTCCATGGATTCAATCCACCTCTCAACTTTGGTCACATCTGGTTCTCCTTCATAACCTGTTGGTTTCATCTTTAAAAACTGTTCTAACCCATATCTCGGAGGTGCTTGCTCTCCTCCTTACCTTTGATCATTAAGAGTTTTCATGGCTGCTTCAAACATCCCTTGAAACATGATTCGGGCCTCTTCTCTGGCATCCCCTTGCCCTGAAGAACCAGCCTAATCTTCTTCAGTCTCAACCATTTTCAATAAATACCTGCATAAAACACTCAACGTTACTCACTCTATACACAACTACCCTCCTAGGTCACTTAGTCATTATAGACCATCTACAACCTAGCTCTGATACCATCTGTCGTGCCCCGACCCGTGGTCCTACTTGACCCCACGTTCGGGACAGCGCGGAAGACGTCATAAAACGTTTTAGGAAAATTATTCGAAATGTCCTTTCATAAAAATTTCATATAACCAAACACATTTACTTGAAACTTGATTTCATTTCACACAAACAAACTTTCACAACCCAAAGTACTTATCCACAAGGCTTACACACATTACTTACAAATTTACAAATCACCAACATGTTCCAAAAATAGGTGATACAAAGATGAAGTCACGGGTACACTACCCAAAAGGTTATACATTTACATAATGTAGCCTTTACATAACACATGTCCCAAAATGTCTTACCTAAAATCACCATCTCGACGTCCTCCCTTGTGAAGTGACCTATCCCCTGGGCTCTACTTTATCTAAGGAAAACAACATTAAAAGGAACGGGGTGAGAATAAATCTCAGTAAGCTACTAAAATGCAACTACGTTACATGCTGAAATGATAATCATAATTGAACAATGTCAATAAACATTCACATAGCACGTAACATGATATGCAAAGCCAACTCATCATACCACACATAAGGCGGAAATAAACACTCATAAGTGGATACTGAGCCAAGGTTCTCGAATAAAACATATAACCATCAGAGAGGTATCACCTGAGCAGCACAAAAGGGCTGAAGCGGGTTCATAAACCAAACAATAACAACAACAGGGGGAAAATGACACAAAGTCATAACCCAAACGGTGACCACACAAAGGAGAACTAGACCAAACCCAATTCGTGGCCTAAGGAAGGGGGTTAAAAATGCGAAACCAATGGTAGAAGTCTTACAATGAACTTGGCTCGTGTGCCATTATAATCTCTACCACTGCCCGACACCACAACAAGTACCAGCTGGACTTTAACACGAGCATAGTAATAAATACTTGCTTAAACAACAACCGGGGCATGATTCCAAAGAAGGGAACCACACAAAACTCATCACAAAGATGAACCAATCCAAAACACACCATAAGATGTTCATTAATACCCAATTAATCCTTATTCACATTCCATAACACATTTGTTCACAAAGGAACTAATTTTAAACACTAGAGTGTTCCACAACAACCCTCTAGGTACTCTAGGATATCACCTAAGACCTAGACCAAGATTGAACTCTAAATCACTTGGATTGGAACAACTCAACTTTTCAGCAATCATGGGCGGTCGCCCATACCAGACTGTGCGGCTGTTGGTAGTGGTTCCCTAGGCACGTTTAATAAACGTTGTAATTGTTATCATTTATTTCATATCAATAAAGAGATGTTTTGATTATTATTGTTGGTCATGTTTACTTATAATAATCTCCGTCCCTAGTACTTGTTAAGCACTAGTATAAAGGCTAAATGATCATGGGATGATCATGTTAGATTTATGGGTACTTGTTTGGAACAAGGTACTGGACATGACCCGCTCTATGAGATTTATGTCATGGTCTATGTCATACATATATCTCATATTAGTTATGTCATTTGAATCCTTAGACATGAAGTTATTATAGTCTTCCACTTGATGAACATTATGTTTGACATATTCAAACGCTACTTTTAACCGAGTAGTTATAAAGGGTATGATTGGCATAATCGGATTCACGTAGGGAAGAATAATAAGCTAAATGGATTTGTCCCTCCTCGGAGAGATGTCAAGCTTGGGCCTCTCGTAGGAATGATGTTGATGAAATGTTCGGCCGGACTCAAATGAATTGATTGGATCAATGTCATTTGGATTATCAACATATTCGGAATCGAGAAAGTATTGAACAAAACAAGTTGACTCTTTGACCATGACTTGTGTTCAATGATATCGTGGACAAAAGGATTATGACATATTCTAAGAGGAATGCGAACTTGTATCTAGTTATACTAATTGGGTAGGTATGACGGTTTGCTAGAACCTAATCATATCTTATGGTTTCATGTTTGAACCCATTGCCAACTTAGTATAATCCTAGAGGATCACACACAATAGAACGAATCTTTAAAAGGACTACATTGGAATTTTGGAAATTCTGGACTTTCTGGGGAAGTGGGCGACCGCACATAATGTACTGGGCGGCCGCACACTTAGCTCAGATTTGTACTAGTTTGTTTCAGATAGTTGTGCGACCGCACATTGCATTCTGGGCGGCCGCACAGTACTGTCGGGTGGCAGATTCCAAATTTGATTAGGAAACGAATTTTGGACGGATTTTGACACAAGTTTCCTATTTGGAATAGGTCATACTTGTGTATAAAAGACCAAATTCGGCCAGCACTCTAGGCTAATGATTTTGTGAGTCTCAAAGAGTTTGAGAGAGGGTTTATTTTGTTCCAAGACATTCTTGGTTGAAGAACAAAATAATACACAAAATAAATTCCATATAGTTCTTTTGATTGTGAAAAAGTGTTTCACAATTTGGTCTAGCAACCAAGATCAAAGAAGCTCCTTTGATATTCGTTCGAAGTGTGGATACCGCTAGAGGGTGAAAATCATCATCTTCAAAGTTCGTGTTCAAGCTTTGTGATCGTGATCAAGTCTTCAAACCTCCACCAAAGACCAAGAGAATTTGATAGCCATCAAGGGTTAGTTTATTCCTTTATTCTTATGTTGTATTTGATTTAATCATATGAACGGATCCATGGCTTTGGGTTTCAAAATTTTAAATGCTAATTTCCGCTGCGCATGTTTGATCGAAACCCAACAGTGGTATCAGAGCCCGTTCATGTTGATTAATTCAATACTTGGATCATGTTATGTGTATATAAATTGTTTATGTGCCTTGCATGATATGAATATTTGAATATGTGATGTTTATGTGTTATGTGATTTTATGTGGTTTATTGTTTTGCAACTTTAATCGCACGATTCAATCGCAATAAATAAATTATGGTGGATTCAGAATTATTGATTATTAATTTTTGATTGGATCAAAGTTTTAATAATCGGGGAAAAACGATTTTGAGACAAAATTTTCGAACTTTGAAAATTCTGCACATTCTGATGGCACTGGGCGACCGCACAAAACGCCTTGGGCGTCCGCACAGTTTTGGGCGACCGCACAAGGGTTTTTGGGCGGCCGCACAAGGGGATCAGAAGGTCTGATTTTGGCTGAAAAACAGAATCTGGAATTTTTCGAAAAATTCAACAAAACCAGTAACAGAACCAGTCCAGACTTGCTGATCTGTAATGGGTTTTGGGTAGTTGGTTTGTGTGTGGATTTTGGGTTTGATTTTCCTATTTGTTTTAGTCTTGTGATTCCTAGATTAGTTCAAGTTTTGGATGGCTAATCTGCGTTCATCGAGATTGTGTTTCCCAAAATTAATCGCAATCAAAGTTTCAAAGATAAAACGAAGTTAGAATTATGAAGAGTTCATAATTGCTAAAATTGAGAAACAAAGTTCTTGATTCAAAGTTTGGAGATCCATGTGGAATTGTGAATGCAATTGGCCTACGTTCATCGAGGACCATCTATTGCTTAGTTTCGGCCACATGGACTACTTTCTTGGTTTCTTGAATTAGTGCGGGATTGTGGTTGCCTAATGGCTTAGTTCGACCGCACTTCTTGTTGTCTTGATTTGGAAATAATAACCGAAGTTGAAATAGTCTCATCCTCATAATTATAGAGAAACTAATGACACATAAATACCATGCTTAAATTAATGGAGATTAATTTAGTGGCTAAACTTGATGTGTAACATGTTTATATTATGTGCTCATAAATGTGTTATATGCTATATGTGATGAACCTTCAAAGAAAGTTTTAAGTCCTTTTGCCATGCCATGATTAAAACACTTGTTTATACATGAGTAATTTTATGTGGGCTCGCCAAAGCGAGGTGCATTGATTTTATTCATGTTTGAGCAAGATGAGTGAATAAGAGTTTCCTATGCGTTTAAAATGGTTGGACTTAATTAAGCGTCAAAACAGTTATGGGCTTAAGGCAAAGATGAGATTTAACATGCTTTTTGAAATTGGATTTCTTAAAGAATCTCATGAAAAGAACTGAGAGTCATATGAGATATGATTGACAAGAGTTGTCTACCTAATTGATTTAATTTTGAGCGGTGCGCCAAAGCGTACTCAAAATTAGATTAAAGCGGGATCTCAACCCATTTAAATTATACTATACATTGGATGTATAAAGAAGGTTGTATAATTTGGTGGGAGTATTTTGTTTTAAAATACATTAATTATTTCTTTAATGAAAATCGGTACTTATTAAATTTTGGAAATTTTGCATATTTGTAGATAATGACTAATAACACTCAATCAATGTCGTTGCGATCGATCATTGAGAAGGATAAGCTCGAAGAGAATGGTACTAACTTTATGGATTGGATCCGTAGCATAAGAATCGTTCTTAGGCAAGAAGATAAGTTGTACATTCTCGATGGGCCTCTCCCTGCTGAACCACCGCCTACTGCCCCTAGGGTAGAAAGAGACAATTACAAGAAACATCGTAATGATTCTAGAGATGTAAGTTGTCTCATGCTTGCCGCTATGTGTTCAAAACTCCAACAAAGTTTGGAACATTTGGAAGCCTATGAGATAGGCGTGGAGTTGAGAACTATGTTTCAAGAGCAAGCTAGACAAGAGAGGTACAAGACCATTGTTGCATTCACTACTTGTAAAATGAATGAAGGGCAGCAAGTGAGTCCTCACTTTCTTAAAATGAAAGGTTATGTAGAGCACCTTGAGAAACTTGGCTATCCAATCCCATTGGAGCTAGCCACAGATCTCATTCTTAATTCATTGCCTAAAAGTTATAATCAGTTTGTAATGAATTATAACATGCATGGAATGGATAAGAATCTCTCTGAGTTGCATGGGATGCTCAAAATTGCAGAGATGAAAATTGTGGAGAAAGGTTCTCCCGTGCTCTTGGTTCATGATGGGAAGAAGCCTGGTGCCAAAGGCAAGGGTAAGGCAAAAGTTGTCAAACCCAAGATAAGCAAGGCAAAGGTTGCCAAGGCTTCTGAGGCAAAACCTGATTCACAAAAGGATGCAATCTGTTTCCATTGTCAAGAAATTGGTCATTGGAAACGTAATTGCAAGGCTTTCTTGGAAGAGCAAAAGAAGAAGAAGAGCAGCAAGGCTGCGTCGACTTCAGGTATCTATATGATAGATATTCTCCTTTCTACCACTGATTCTTGGGTATTGGATACCGGATGTGGTTCTCACATTTGTCTAAATGTGCAGGGACTAAAGAATAGGAGACTGCTTAAAGAAGGTGAAGTAGATCTACGCGTGGGGAATGGAGCAAGAGTTGCTGCATTAGCCGTAGGGACTTATGAAGTCACTTTACCTTCCGGATTAATTCTTGTTTTGAACAATTGTTATTATGTTCCGGATTTAAGCAGAAATATTATTTCAATTTCTTGTTTGGATAATGAAGGTTTTAAGTTTCTTATTGAGAATAAGAAATTTTCTATTTATTTAAATAATGTGCTTTATGGTATTGCTAATTCATTTAATGGCCTTTATATCTTGGATGTCAAGAATGAAAATAATGTCTATCATGTAAATAAGAAATCTAAACCTAATGATGTAAATCATACTTATTTGTGGCATTGCCGTCTTGGTCATATTAATGAGAAGCGTATCTTAAAACTCCATGGGGACGGACTTTTGGGTTCATGTGACTTAGAGTCATATGATACTTGTGAGTCGTGTCTTCTTGGAAAAATGACTAAGACACCTTTTACCAAGTTGGGTGAAAGGGCAAGCGACTTATTGGGGTTGATACATTCCGATGTATGCGGACCATTAAGTAGCAATGCTAGGGGAGGATTTCAATACTTCATAACCTTCACTGATGATTATAGTAGATTTGGGTATGTTTACCTAATGAAACATAAAAGTGAAGCATTCGAGATATTTATAATATTTCAAAATGAAGTAGAAAAACAACTTGGCAAAAGTATAAAGGCACTTCGATCAGATCGAGGTGGAGAATACTTGAGTCAAGAATTTGATGATCATCTAAAGAATTGTGGAATAGTTTCACAATTGACTCCACCCGGAACACCACAATGGAATGGTGTGTTCGAGAGGAGGAATCGGACTTTGTTAGACATGGTTCGATCAATGATGAGTCAAGTTGATCTTCCAATATCCTTTTGGGTTACGCTCTAGAAACCGCTGCTTTCACACTAAATCGTGTTCCAACTAAATCGGTTCAAAAGACTCCATATGAGATGTGGAGCGGAAAGAAGCCTTGTCTATCTTTCATGAAGATTTGGGGTTGTGAAGTTTTTGTCAAAAGACTTATCTCAGACAAACTTGCACACAAATCTGATAAATGTATTTTCGTGGGATATCCTAAGGAAACTAAAGGATATTACTTTTACAACCGAGAGGACAACAAAGTGTTTGTTGCCCGAACTGGTGTCTTTCTAGAGAAAGAGTTTCTCTCCAAAGAAATCAGTGGGAGTAAAATAAATCTTGAAGAAATTCGAGACCCAGAAAATAACATTGCACCAATAGTGGAACAAGAACAAGAACCACAAGGAGTTGTGGAACCTGTTCAAAATACACAAGCATCTCGCAGATCTAGTAGGTTACGATCCGAGCCCGAGAGATATGGATTTCTCGTAACGGATAGTAATGAGGTAGAAATCATTGAGAATGATGAACCGTCAACCTACCAAGAGGCGATGTCTTCTCCTGATTCGGACAAGTGGCTTGGAGCCATGGAATCCGAATTGCAATCGATGCAAGACAATAAAGTTTGGAATTTGATTGATGCGCCCGAAGGTGTAAAAACCATAGGATGCAAATGGGTCTTCAAGAAGAAGACTGACATGGATGGGAAGGTGCATACTTACAAAGCTAGGCTTGTAGCGAAGGGTTATAGGCAAGTTCATGGTATTGACTATGATGAGACCTTTTCACCCGTAGCAATGATCAAGTCTATAAGAATTTTGCTTGCCATTGTCGCATATCATGACTATGAAATATGGCAGATGGACGTCAAAACCGCTTTCCTGAATGGAAAACTCCAAGAGGATGTGTATATGACACAACCAGAAGGTTTTGAACAAGATTCTAAGGTATGCAAATTGCAAAGATCCATCTATGGATTGAAGCAAGCTTCAAGGAGTTGGAATCTCCGTTTTGATGAATCGGTCAAAGAGTTTGGTTTCATCAAGAACGAAGATGAGCCTTGTGTATACAAGAAGATTAGTGGGAGCATAGTGCTATTCCTTATTTTATACGTGGATGACATATTGCTCATTGTAAACGACATTCCTACACTTCAGTCTGTGAAGACTTGGTTAGGAAAGTGTTTCGCAATGAAAGATATGGGTGAAGCCGCATATATACTTGGCATTAAGATCTATAGAGATAGATCAAGGAGGATACTTGGTTTAAGCCAAAGTACATACATTGACAAGGTCATTAGAAGATTCCGTATGGAAAATTCTAAGAGAGGCACCTTGCCCGTGTTACATGGAGTTTCTCTAAGCAAGACTCAATGTCCTAAGACAAAAATGAGCGTGAGAAAATGAATGATGTTCCATATGCTTCGGAAATTGGGTCCATCATGTATGCCATGATTTGTACTAGGCCGAATGTGTCTTATGCTTTGAGCATGACAAGTAGATACCAATCCGACTCTGGCGAAAATCACTGGATAGCTGTAAAAGCGATTCTTAAGTACTTAAGAAGAACTAAAGACTCGTTTTTGGTCTATGGAGGAATGGAAGATGATCTCGTTGTAAATGCTTACACGGATGCAAGCTTCCAAACCGACAAAGATGATAGCCGATCGCAATCGGGTTTTGTGTTTATGTTAAATGGTGGACCTGTAAGCTGGAAGAGTTCCAAGCAAAGTACAACCGCTGATTCTACAACAGAAGCTGAGTATATTGCTGCATCGGATGCTGCAAAGGAAGCTGTTTGGATTAAGAAGTTCATAACTGAACTTGAAGTAGTTCCTAGTATTGTTAATCCAATAGACCTTTATTGTGATAATAATGGTGCTATTTCTCAAGCAAAGGAACCAAGAGCACATCAGAAATCCAAACATATACTTAGGCGTTTTCATATCATTCGAGAGATCGTTGATAGGGGTGACGTAAATATATGCAGAGTACCTACTGATGACAATGTTGCGGACCCGCTAACAAAGGGACTTCCACAAGCTAAACATGATGGTCATGTTAGGTCCATGGGTATTAGATACTTGGGAAATTGGACCTAGGGCAAGTGGGAGATTGTTGGTAATGGTGCCCTAGGCACGTTTAATAAACGTTGTAATTGTTATCATTTATTTCATATCAATAAAGAGATGTTTTGATTATTATTGTTGTTCATGTTTACTTATAATAATCTCCGTCCCTAGTACTTGTTAAGCACTAGTATAAAGGCTAAATGATCATGGGATGATCATGTTAGATTTATGGGTACTTGTTTGGAACAAGGTACTGGACATGACCCGCTCTATGAGATTTATGTCATGGTCTATGTCATACATATATCTCATATTAGTTATGTCATTTGAATCCTTAGACATGAAGTTATTATAGTCTTCCACTTGATGAACATTATGTTTGATATATTCAAACGCTACTTTTAACCGAGTAGTTATAAAGGGTATGATTGGCATAA
Organism: Campanula takesimana; assembly: GCA_026119855.1. Taxonomy (NCBI): domain Eukaryota; kingdom Viridiplantae; phylum Streptophyta; class Magnoliopsida; order Asterales; family Campanulaceae; genus Campanula; species Campanula takesimana. The sequence goes on from JAOWBW010000337.1 coordinate 1,342,504, forward strand.
TCCGATTCACGTAGGGAAGAATAATAAGCTAAATGGATTTGTCCCTCCTCGGAGAGATGTCAAGCTTGGGCCTCTCGTAGGAATGATGTTGATGAAATTTTCGGCCGGACTCAAATGAATTGATTGGATCAATGTCATTTGGATTATCAACATATTCGGAATCGAGAAAGTATTGAACAAAACAAGTTGACTCTTTGACCATGACTTGTGTTCAATGATATCGTGGACAAAAGGATTATGACATATTCTAAGAGGAATGCGAACTTGTATCTAGTTATACTAATTGGGTAGGTATGACGGTTTGCTAGAACCTAATCATATCTTATGGTTTCATGTTTGAACCCATTGCCAACTTAGTATAATCCTAGAGGATCACACACAATAGAACGAATCTTTAAAAGGACTACATTGGAATTTTGGAAATTCTGGACTTTCTGGGGAAGTGGGCGACCGCACATAATGTACTGGGCGGCCGCGCACTTAGCTCAGATTTGTACTAGTTTGTTTCAGATAGTTGTGCGACCGCACAGTGCATTCTGGGCGGCCGCACAGTACTGTCGGGTGGCAGATTCCAAATTTGATTAGGAAACGAATTTTGGACGGATTTTGACACAAGTTTCCTATTTGGAATAGGTCATACTTGTGTATAAAAGACCAAATTCGGCCAGCACTCTAGGCTAATGATTTTGTGAGTCTCAAAGAGTTTGAGAGAGGGTTTATTTTGTTCCAAGACATTCTTGGTTGAAGAACAAAATAATACACAAAATAAATTCCATATAGTTCTTTTGATTGTGAAAAAGTGTTTCACAATTTGGTCTAGCAACCAAGATCAAAGAAGCTCCTTTGATATTCGTTCGAAGTGTGGATACCGCTAGAGGGTGAAAATCATCATCTTCAAAGTTCGTGTTCAAGCTTTGTGATCGTGATCAAGTCTTCAAACCTCCACCAAAGACCAAGAGAATTTGATAGCCATCAAGGGTTAGTTTATTCCTTTATTCTTATGTTGTATTTGATTTAATCATATGAACGGATCCATGGCTTTGGGTTTCAAAATTTTAAATGCTAATTTCCGCTGCGCATGTTTGATCGAACCCCAACAGCGGCCGCCCACAATACTCTGTTCCAAGACAAAAAACCTTTCAGATAGATGGGCGGTCGCCCACCCCATTCTGGGCGGTCGCCCAAAACACTCGACAGGCCAAAGTTTCACTAAATTATACTCCCTTAGCTTTACTGTCCCAAAAGTACTAACACCCTTATACCTGAAGCATACTCTCTACCCATATAAGTGCAAAGAACACTCAGGAACACATTTGAACTAAACCAATACACTTCTTGCTACAAATCTCATACTACTCCCTTTGTCCCAAAATTACATGTATCACAAAAATCATTCAAATCACAAAATTAACAGGTACAAGTATCAAATATAACATATATGACCATTTTAACATTTAAAGGGGAATTAGTAACTTACCTATTTCGGGAAAAAGTATCGCAAAAATATGTTTTGTTCGGGTAGAAATGACCTATTCAACGCCCTGATCATTTTTATATAATTAGATTTTAAAATGGATAAGTAATTTAAAAGATATAAAATCAAATGAAATGAACTTACCTTTTCTCTTAACCCTAGGAATGAAACGAGGAAATGTTCTGAGTTTGTAAACACAGAGGGAGAAGAGAAAGATAGGCATGTTTTATAAAAATCTTTACCCATTTTTCTACTTTGGTCACTCTACTTTCATTTTCAACACTTAAACCCCTAAATTTATATTTCCAATAAGGACCCTAAGGTTTCAACTTAATCATTTAACTCCCTTAACCATTATTACTATTAACCAAATAAATAACACATTTAATCGGACAATATGTGCAAATCATAAAATATGATGCAACACATAAAATGCACACATAATATCAAATTAAAATCCCCCAAAAATATAAAGTAAATAGGGACAGGTTTTGGGGTCGTTACACCTTCTTTCCTCAGTAGAGTCCAAACAACGATTCTATTGTCCTTAACGAATGTTCAAGTCTTCATACAGGTTGGTGTCCTTAGGATAGTTATCCCCAGCAGGAGCAGATGTCTCATTTCTTTCTTCTTTCTCTCCCCCCTACGAATGTTTGTCTTTGTATAAGATCCTATCCCCAGTGGAAGATGATGTCTCGTTTCTACCACCAGAGCACGAACTACGACTGGCTTGATTCCCTTTATGATACGTAGGTAGCCTGACAAAGGTTTAGCTGCTCGACCAACCTGGTCACCTTCTTACTTCTCTCCCCCGATTTGGAACTCATATTCCAGATCGGTTCTTCTCTTAATCGGCGACCCTCCATGCCTTGCAAGAATCGTCGCCGAGGGGCTAGTGTTAGTACCAGGCCTGAAAATGATTTGTTTAGGCATTCCAGAACTCACAGGGACCTCACAGGTATTTACGAGCTGTATAGGACTTATCTGGAATTTCCCGAAAAGCCCAGATAAGAAGATATTTATGCCTGATCATATTATCCCCGAAGATAGACGTTATCTAGGAGTTCTCCAGAGTCCAGTCTGATCGCAACCTTGGGAACCACGCCAACCTCCGCGGTTGGCCGGGCGACCAGTTATTCTTGGCCCGGCAGCCAGTCTTTCCATCCTAAAAACCCTATAAATAGGTGACCTTAGTTCATAATTTCGACACACAATTCCCTCCCCCGAGTTCCATAGTCTAAACTGACGACAAAACTCTCTCTCCAAGCCGTTCTAGCAATCCCGAAGGTCTGACGAATCCACGTCCAAGATTCGGCTTCGTTCTTGTCAAGATTGGTGAGGTTTTTTGTATGTTTTTCTAGTGTAGATCTGATTAATACATGTTTTCATTATGTTTATACATTCATATTTATATGATTCATAATGTGTTCTTCATGTACTTTACTAGAATTCATATTTTTTTCTATATCTAGGGTAGCGATCTTCATGTTTACGTGTTTGTTCATACATGTTCATGATGTTCTTATTATAATGCTAGATCTACGACTTATACATGCGTAACATACTAGATCTAGGATTGTAATCCCTATTTATATGCATAGCCGATGATGATCGACAAGATCTAGGAACTACTTCTAAACCCTAAACTTTAGGTAAATATTCTCATGATTATTAATTCTCATATGATGAATGTGATGACTACACATTGATCCTATCAATGCTATAATCATGATTCTAGGATGTGATCATCTTGTATGATTCTTTCTCCTCCCCATCATATGCATGATCCCGCTTCATCATTATATTCTGATTATGTGCAAACTACGTCGACCTGAGCTTCTCATACGAGAGGAACGTAGGAAATCTTCGGATCCAGTCAAAATCACTAACACACTACTAACACATTTATCATGATAGAAAGTCTGATCTATCGGACGATAGGAGTGATTACTGCTTCTCTTATCGTAACTTGACCCCCAAACCCTCTCTGTTATCTTTTCTCAATGTTTTAGCTCAATAAAACGGCGTGGCAACGCATAATATATTGAATGCCAACTTGAATATCCTAATCCCATAGGAAAGATAAATAAGATAATAATAAGACAATTCCAATGCGTCGCCCGCATTTGGAAAGGGGTATTCACAACAACCTTTGCCTTGCTAATATTGGGTTTGGCAACCTTTGCCTTACCCTTTCCTTTGGCACTTGGCCCTTTTCCATCATGAACCATAAGCACTGGAGAACCTTTCTCCACTATCTTTTTCTCCGCAGTTTTTAGCATGTTATGCAACTCGGAGAGATTGTTATCCATTCCATGTATGTTATAGTTCATCACAAAGTGATTATAACTTTTAGGCAATGAATTAAGAATGAAATCCGTGGCTAGCTCCAATGAAATCGGATAGACAAGTTTCTCAAGATGCTCCACGTAGCCTTTCATCTTAAGCATGTGAGGTCTAACTTGTTGCCCTTCACTCATCTTGCAAGAAGTGAATGCAACAATGGTGTCAAACCTTTCTTGCCAGCTTGCTCTTGAAACATGCCTTTTAACTCCACGCCTATCTCATAGGCTTCCAAATGTTCCAAACTTTGTTGGAGTTTTGAGCACATGGTCGCGAGCATGAGACAACTCACATCCCTAGAATCATTCTTATGTTTCTTGTGATTGTCTCTTTTCGCCCTAGGGGCGTTGGCTTCGGGTTCTTCAGGAATAGGCCCATCAAAAATCTATAATTTATCTTCTTTCCTTAAAACAATTCTTAGGCTTCGGATCCAATCCATGAAGTTTTTACCATTCTCTTGAAGCTTATCCTTCTCAAGGATCGATCGCAACGAAATTGATTGTGAGTTTGTTGTCATTATCTACAATTATGCAAAATTTCCAAAATTTTATAAGTACCAATTTCATTAAAGAGATAAATAATGTATTTTTTTAAAAAAATTACTCCCACTAAATTATATAACCTTCTTATAGAACATTTGTATAATATGATTTAAATGGGCTACGATCCAACTTTAATTTAATTTCAAGTCCGCTTTGACGTGACCGCTCAAAATCTAATTAATTAGGTAGACAACTCTTGTCAATCATATCATATATGACTCTTAGATCTTTTATGAGATTCTTTAGAAATCCAATTTCAAAAGCATGTTTTAGTCTCATCTATGCCTTAGGTCCAAAACTGTTTTGACGCCTAATTAAGTCCAACCATTTAAAACGCATAGGAAACTCTATTCACTCATCTTGCTCATACATGAATAAAATCAATGCACCTTGCTTTGGCAAGCCCACATGAAATTACTCATGTACTTACAAGTGTTTTAATCATGGCATGGCATACAAACTTACAATTTCAAAGAAGGTTCATCACATATAGTATACGACACATTTATGAGCACATAAGATAAACATGTCAAGCATCAAGTTAGTCACTAAATTAATCTCCGTTAATTTAAGGATAATATTTATGTGTCATTAGTTTCTCTATAATTATGAAGATGAAACTCTTTGAACTTTGGTTATCATCTCCAAATCAAGACAACAAGAAGTGAGACCGAACTACAATTCCGCACTAATTCAAGAAACCAAGAAAGTAGTCCATGTGGCCGAAACTAAGTAATAGATGGTCTCGATGAACGTAATCCAATTGCAATCACAATTCCACATGGATCTCCAATCTTGAATCAAGAACTTTTTTCTCAATTTTAGCAATTATGAACTCTTCATAATTCTAATCTCGTTTTATCTTTGAATCTTTGATTGCAATCAATTTTGGGAAACACAGTCTCGAGAACGTAGGCTAGCCATCCAAACCTTGATCCAATCTTAGAATTCACAAAACTAAAACAAATAGAAATTTCAAACCACAAGATCCAACCCAAAACCCTAAGCCCCGCTCGCGCCAAAACCCTAGGTCCGGCCAGGTCAATGCCTAGGGCCGACCGGACCCCTGACGAAAAATAAAAAAAAATTTAAATTCAAATTTTATCTCAAAATTGCTTTTCCCTGATTCAATTAAGATTTGGTGTTCTTGGTGATACAATCACCATGATCATCAAAACTTTGAATAAACCATTTATTCATGAATCTCTAGATTATCAAAGCTTTGATCCAATCAAAAATTGATAACCCAAACAATTTTAAATCCACAATAATTTTTATTGCGATTGAATAGTGCGATTAAAGTTACAAAACAATAAACCACATAAAACGCATAGACCACATAAACATCATAATTCCAATATTCAAATCATGCTAGGCACATAAACAATTTATATACACACAACATGATAGTGTATTGAAATAATCAACATGAACGGGGCTCTGATACCACTGTTGGGTTTCCTATAATCATGCGCAGCGGAATAAAGCATTAAAAATTTACATGGAAACCCAAAGCCCATAGATCCATTCATATGATTAAATCAAATATTTTCATAATGAATACTAGAATACTAACCCTTGAAGCCTTTGATTAACAACCTTGATTCTTGGTGGAACTTTGAAACTTGATCACGAACAAAAGCAAGAACACGAACTATGGAGGTGATAAAATTCACCCTCTATTGGAATCCACAGCTCGAACGAATATCAAGAACGCTTCTTGATCTTAGTTGCTAGACCAAATTGTGAAACACGCTTTCACAATTGTTTTAGAACTATATAGAATTTTATGTGATGTTCTCGTTCTTCAATCTAGGGATCTTAGAACAAGAAATAACTCTTTCAAACTTTTTGGAGGATCACAATATGCATTGGACTGATTAGGGCAACTAGAGGAGGTTTTTATACTTGTTTCTCCTATTTTAAAAAGGTAACAAGTGGTCAAACCCGCAAGAAATCGGACTAAGAAAATCACAGGCCGAAACCGATAGGTCCGCCCGGGTCTTACAGGAGGTCCGGCCGGGACCTATACAAGGTCCGACCGGGTCCTTGCATATGTCCGACCGGACCCTCCAGATTTTCCAGTTCTTCTTGTTTTCTCCTCTAAATTCCTAAAATCCCTCAAAGGCCCTTCGACCCAAATTCCAATTAAGTCCGTTAGGATTCGTTCTAATTGTGTGTGACCCTATAGGATTACACTAAGTTGGCAATGGGTTTAAACATAAACCCATAAGATATGATTAGGTTCTAGCAAACCATCATACTTACCCAAATAGTGTAACTATATACAAGTTCGTATTCCTTTAAAGAACATGTCACAATCCCTTTGTCCACGATGTCATTGAACACAAGTCATGGTCATTTAGTCAACTTGTATTTGTTCAATGCTTTCTCGATACTGAATATGTTGATAATCTAAATGACAATGATCCAATCAATTCATTTGAGTTTGGCCAAACATTTCATCAACATCATTCTACGAGGGGCCCAAGCTTGACATCTCTCCGAAGAGGGACAAATCCATTTAGCTTATCATTCTTCCTTACGCGAATTCGATTATGCCAATCATACCCTTTATAACTACCTGGTTAAAGGTAGCGCTTGAATATGTCAAACATAATATTCATCAAGTGGAAGACTATAAAAACTTCATGTCTAAGGATTCAAATGACATAACTAAAATGCGATCTATATATGACATTGACCATGACATAAATCTCATAGAGCGGGTCATGTCCAGTACCTTGTTCTCCAACAAGTACCCATAAGTCTAACATGATCATCCCATGATCATTTAGACTTATACTAGTGCTTCATAAGTACTAGGGACGGAGATTATTATAAGTAAACATGAAAAACAATAATAATCAAAACATCTCTTTATTAATATGAATAAAACGATAACATACATAACGTTAAAATAAACGTGCCTAGGGAACCAACACTAACAATAAATTGTTTATCTCTAAAAGAATCAGTGGGAGTCAAATTTATCTCGAATGGTTCAAGACCTAGAAAATAACATTGAACCTAAAATGGAAGTTGAACAAACTTTCATTAGGAGTTGTGAAAATTCGTTCAAAATTACACACGTTACTTGCATATATGATAGGATACAATCTATAACAAGAAATAGTGGATTTCTCGTAATAGAAAGTATTGAGGTAAAGTTCATTGAGAATGACATATTTACCACCTATCAAAATGCAATGTCCGCTCCATATTTAGATTAATGACTTGGAGTCATAGAATCTAAAAAGCAATCAATGTATAATAATCAAGTTTGGAACTTGATCATTCTAACCCAAGGTGTAAAAACCAAAGGATGGAATTGAGTTTTCTTGGAGAAAACTAACATGGATGGCACGGTACATACTCATTAAGCAAGACTAAATGTGAAAGGTTGACTCATATTTCGACTATGATAAAACTTTCTCACTCGTGGTCATGCTTTAAGTTATTAGAATACTCATTTCCATAATCTTCATATTTTGAATATGAAATATAGCAAATGGATATCAAAACAGCGTTCCTTAATGGGAACTAACTTAAGGATGTATTGGAAACAACCTAAAGGTTTTGTTAATCCAGAAAATTCTAATCAAGGAAGTTGATTGGTTTGAGTCAAGGTACTTAAAAGACAAAGTACTGAATTGTTCAGTATGCAAGACTCCTGTAGAAGAACTTGTTAGGTTGTCTAATGACAATGTTCTTGGCAAGACTTAGTCTTATTGGAAGACTAATGAGCAAGAATATATGATTAGGATTCCATATGCTTCAGCAATTGGATCTATCATGTATGTCATATTATGTACTTAGACGGGATAACTCGTATACTTGGATTATGATGAAAACATACTAATCATATCGTAGTGAAAGTCACTAGATAGTGGTCAAGAACATCCTTATGTACTTGACAAGAACTAAGGATGCATTCTTGATGGTTGTTGGAATGGGAGATGATCTAGTAAATGGTTACATAGATGCATGCTTCCAAATCGACAAAGATAATTAAAGATCGCAGTATAGACATATAATTAAAGTAAGCGCTATTAGTTGGAATAGTTCCAAACAAATACACCATAAACAATTCTATGAATAAAATTGAGTATATAGTTGCATGAGTTGTAACTAGGAGTGTTGTTTGAATAAATATGTTATTAGTAAAACCAGAAATAGTTTCTAGTACCACTAATCCTATGGATCTTTGTTGTGAAATAATGGTTATTTCACAGGCTAAGGTGCCGAGGACTCATCTGTGATTCAAACACACACTCAGATATTACCATCTCTACGAGAAATCGTTGATATGGGAAATGTCAAAATATGCAAAAGTACTATATGATGATAACAAGGATAATCTTCTTACATAATATTCTTCACATGTTGTTATGATGGTCATAAGCTAAGCTCAATGGTATTGGATACATGTTGATTGGGCCTAGCACAAGTGGGAGATTGTTGGAGATTATGCCCTAGGCCCTTGAGAAATGCCTTACGTTATGTCATGTTCTCATTTGTTATAGAGATAACAACCTTGGATTATTATATGTTTTACATGTTTATTATAATAATCCCCGTCCCTAGTACTTATGAAGAACAAGTATAAGTTTAATTGATGTTCATGCGATGATCATGTGTATGTGATACAAATTAAACTTATGGGTACTTGTTGGTGAACAAGTACTGGACATGAACCACTATGAGATTTATGTCATGGTCAAATGTCATAATTAAATCTCATTTATTTATATCATCCGAATCCTTAGACCTGAGATTATCATTGTCTTCCACATGATGAACGTTGTGTTTGACGTACTCAAACGCTACCCTTAACCAGGTAGTTATAAAGGTTACGATTGGCACAATAGGATTCTTGTAGGGGAGGATGATAAGTCAAGATGGGATGTTGTCCCTCTTTATATCAAAGAGAGATATCTGCTTGGCCACTCGAGAGTGAGATTGATGATAGTGTATGTGTTGGGTATGCTTACTTCTTAACCCTCCTATTTATGTTAGAAATGATTGATACCATCACCTAAGAGTATTTTATGGACTTTAGAACCCTATGTAAGAAGTTTTATAACTTCATTTTTTAGCATAGTCCATTTTATAGTATAGGCTTAGAATATAGGACTTGGAGCGAAGAAGGAATGAAGATCTAAGCAAGACTGTGGTTAATGCGCAGGACTCTCTGCGCAGGACATCACTGCGCAGGTCTCCTCTGCGCAGCATTCAACCTTGCACAGTTTTCAATGCATTCAGATCACCTAACTTGGAAAGCGCTCAGGAGATGTACGCTTAGTTGTGCATAAACGAAAAATCCTGCACACTCAGCATAGCCAACGGTGGAGATGCGCTCAAACATAATATTTCAAATGGAGACAGCTGTCAACCTTCCAGATGAAGCGTTTGAATTTGGTCTCCATGCTCAGTCTCCAACGGCTCAAAGATACCTGCGCACCAATCACATTGTGCCAGGTCATCAACCTTGATCAGAGCTCCAACGGCTATAAAGGACACCTGCGCACCAATCCTATTGTGCCAGCTCATCGTCCTTGCTCAGAGCACCAACGGCTAGTTTTAAGCTCTCTGCTATAAATAGCCTGCTCATCTTCATTTCCAAGTTGCTAGAGTTTGTGCTTACAAGTATTCCTGAAGTTCTGAAGTTTGCTGCTTACTATTCCCAGATTCAAGAACAACCTTCAAACCTTCATACCTTCAAACTCCTGCCCAGATACTAAGCCTTATATCACCAGAATTCTTCGTGCTCTTCATCTCTTAGATTCATAGATCCCAGAATTTCTGCCACACACACACCTCTTGAAGCTTCGATCATATAGATCTTACTTCTTGAGAAACACCGGTTTAGTCTAGGATTTGCTCTTCATTGATTAGATTTTGATTTGAGTTTTGATTCGTTGTAATCTTGTAAAAGCTCCTCATATCAATATATATCTCATTAGAAAATCCAAGACTAACCATCTTGGTAGAGGACGTAGATCTTTCATCGATCGAACCTCTCCAAATAGCTTGTTCATTATTTCTGCTATTTACTTCCTGCTTAGTTATTTCTGAATTACTGCTTTGTTTGATCTTACCAGATTGCTGCTATTGCTGCTGTGTTTGTTATTGCCTATTGCCTTAGAATCCGATTTTATCCAACAGTTTAGCCAAACCTTAGCGCGTGCGTTTTTACCCTGCGCAGTATACCCTGCGCAGTGTTGCTTTAATTTTCCGCTGTGCATTTCACACTCTCTCTGCGCGCTATACTTAGCTTATTTGAGAACTGTGCGCATAAGCCATTGATTTGCAAAAAGGGTTTGAAAAGAATTTTAAAAACGCTATTCACCCCCCCTCTAGCATTTTTCATACCCTTGTTGCCCCTCTGGGACCAACAAGTGGTATCAGAGCTAACACCTTCATAAAACTTGCGTTGTTTATCAAGCTTAACAGCTTGGGTGCCGATTCAAGATGGCTTCAAAATCTTGGGCAATGGCTAACTATTCACAGGTTCCTGTGCTGAATGAAGATCACTTTGAAATCTGGAAGCACTGCATGCTAACTCATTTTTCCTCAATCAATGAGATTCTCCATGACGTCGTTATCGAAGGTCCTTATATTCCAATGAAGGCTAATCCTGATGCTGCTACAAATAAGGATAATCCCACTGTCAAGAAGAACAAGGACGAATGGACTGATGAAGAGAAGAAATGGGTTGGCTATGATGGAAAAGCAAGGAACATCATTCTCACTACCCTAGACCTCTCCACGCACAATCAACTTGTGAGCGGTGGAACTGCAAAGGAACTATGGGATGCTATTGAAGGCTATGTGAATGGAGACAAAGTAAGCAAGGAAAACAAAAAATTTGTGGTGCAAAGAAAATTCAACTGCTTCATGAGAAAGGATGGTGAAACATTGAGACAAACTTATGATCGCTTCTGTGTTGTTGTAAACGCTTGTAAATCTCTTGGAACTACTTTCACTAATAAAGAAGTCAATTCTCAATTCTTAGATGCGCTAGGTTCCAGATATGTGCACAAGGCAAGTCATCTAGAAGATTCTGGATTTTTAGATACTTGGCCTCTGCGCAGCTTATACGCTAACTTAAAAGTGTATGAGCTAAAACTTGATCGAATTGATGAAACCGAAGGCAAAGGAAAACTTGTTTCCTATATTGCGCAAAAGGAACCTACACCTGCTCAAAAATCAGACAAAGTATCCACTTCCTCTCTGCTTGAAATGGATGATGATGACTTCGCTATGTTCGTAAAGCGATTTCAAAAGTTCAGGAAATCCTCAAAGCCAGGATCCTCAAGTAAAGCTCCAGTAAAATTCTCTCGTGGCAAAGACTCAAAGAAAGATGATGATTTGGTTTGCTACAACTGTAGAAAGCCTGGTCATTTCGCTTCAAAATGCCCAACACCAAAATTTGAGTACATGAAGAGGAACAATGCGCAAAGATCGTATAAGCAGCGCGGAATGGTTGCTGAAGAAGACTGCGCAGACAATGAGCTCAAGACATGGATAGAGACCGACACAGAGGAAAGTGATGAAGATGACTCCGAAGACGGACTGCTCTGCTTGGTGGCAAATGCTGATAGTGATTCAGACAACGATCCTGATGTTAACACAGGTGCTGCGCCAAAGCCAATTAAGAAGAAAGGTCCCACTATCACTGAATTGGTAGAAATGGGGCATCTGACTCCAAGCAGACAGAATGGCAAGTACTTATTTGCCAGAGCAGATCTAACGAAGAAATTTGTAGCTGCGCCTTCGCGCAAGGAATCTCTTGAAATTCCTGCTGAAATTGAAATTGAAAAGGATGTCTCTGCTGTTGAGCGTGAAACTATTTTTCAACAAGCTGAAAAGGTAATCAAGAAATTTAATTCTATGAAAGAAGCAGTGGACTTATCAATTGGAGAAATTTCACAGCTTAAGACGGAGAAAACTGTTCTGAAATCTGAAATCACCCTCCTTAAGGAGCAGATTAAGAGCATGACTCCTCTTACTGACAAAAACCGTTTTCTGACAGATCAAAATGCGTTATTTAAAGTAAGAAACGAAGAATTGGCTGCGCAGCTTGCTGATCTCACAAAGATCACAGATGTGTGGACCAAATCTCGTGTCACTATGGATCAAATTCTAGAAACCCAAAAAGCCAGTGGTGATAAAGAAGGCTTGGGGTTCTCAACTAGTGACGACTTTAAATGCGCAGTTTGTGCTGAAAGAGAAAAGGAATTTACACCACAGCAAACTATTGAAATTCCCAAAGCAAAGCGTTCCACTTCAATGGGTAAAGGACATGAGAAAGTCCAGAGACAAAATTTCCATTATGTCTACCCAAAGAAGCAAACAGGGGAAGCCAAAGGTAAGGCTAAAGTTGACCCTGCGCTTGACGACGCATGTTTTGAATATGGTTGTGCTTCAAACTCGAATGTCAAATCTACACACAAGAGCCATGCGCATAAAAGCCATGCGCAAAGCGCACCCAAACTTCAAAAGGTGATGTTTGTCAAAGCAGGTTCTACCACCCCTGTTAAGAATGCTGCGCCAAAGAAAAGTAAAGAGTTTGTAAAAACTCAATCTATAAGTGGATTTCATCATTGTGTTGTGTGTGATGTTTAGGTCACCAGGCTGCAGAATGCCTTTTGCGATTTGCTCCTAATGCCAAGGGACGTAAAAATCCTAAGGTCAGACAGGAGTGGGTTGTCAAAAGTTGCTAACTCTAGGACCCAAGAATAAAGGGGACCTGCGTTTTTAATGTCTATCTTTCAGGTCTCCTGCTTTACTGCGCACTCTTCACAACCTAAAGCGCATATATGGTATCTCGACAGTGGATGTTCTAGACACATGACTGGAGATGTCACAGCTCTTGAAGATGTGCATGAAGGAAGAGGTCCCTCAGTAACTTTTGGTGATAACAACAAAGGGCACATAGTTGGATATGGAAGAATCAGAAAAGATAAAGTGTGCATTGAGAAAGTTGCACTCGTAGAAGGACTCAAGCACAACCTGCTATCCATATCTCAATTCTGCGATAAAGGTTTGGAATGTCATTTCACTGCTACGCACTGCTACATCAAAGATTGCATATCCGGACTAACTTTGCTCACAGGGACTCGTAAGACTAATGTTTACATTATTGATCTTACTGCTATAAATTCTATCACTAATCTCTGTTTTGTAGCAAAGAATGTTAGTGAAAGCAGCTGGCTATGGCATAAGCGCTTAAGTCATTTGAACTTCAAATATTTGGCTAAGCTTGGAAGGGAAAATCTTGTCAAAGGACTTCCCAAAGTAGCTGACCATCATGATACAAAATGCGCAGCATGCCAGCTCGGTAAACAACCTAAGCAGTCTTTCTCCAGCAAGATTGCTTCCTCAACTTCCAAATGTTTACAACTGCTTCACATGGATTTGTTTGGACCGGTCACCACCGCAAGCATTGGAGGAAACAAATATACCTTAGTCGTGGTGGATGACTACTCAAGATACACATGGGTCGAAATGATGATATCCAAAGATGACTGCTATGATATATTGACTGCTCTCTTTTGAAGGCTCCAAACTCAAAAGGAAGACGACATCGTTAGTGTTAGATCAGACAATGGAACTGAATTAAAAAATAACGGTATCGCGCAATACTGCGATGACCATGGAATTGATCACAATTTCTCCGCTGCTGGAGTTCCTCAACAAAATGGGGTTGTGGAAAGGAAAAATCGCACGTTGATTGAGGCTGGGAAAACAATGATCGCAGAAGCTAAGCTTCCAAAGTATTTCTGGGGAGAAGCCGTCAACACTGCTTGCTTCACTCAGAATAGATCCCTCATCAACAAAACCTACAACAAAAGTCCATATGAGCTATGGAGAGGAAGAGCGCCCAACATTGCTTTCTTCAAGATTTTTGGCTGCAAATGCTATATCCTCTACAATGGCAAAGATCATAGAGGTAAATTCGACGCCAAAGCAGATGAAGGTATTTTCGTTGGGTATGCCAAACATTCTAAAGCTTTTGTGTTTTTAATAGAACTACTCTAGTAATTGTAGAATCTGTACATGTTACTTTTGATGAGCATTCTCTCCTTGAGCCACATTTGGCTCCAAATGATTCTGATGATTCTGCTGAGCATGTTGAGACAGGTACGCAGCCTCAAACTGCACCTGCGCAGAATGATAATCAAGTTAATCAAAATCAGAATCAAGCAAGTCCATCTCATGCGCATACACCATATGCTGCGCCAGAAGTTACTACTCTTGATGCGCAAATTCCTCCTCCTGCGCATGATGTTTCTCCGCTTCAGCAAATCACTTTCGATGACCTTGATGCTGGAGCAAATGAAGTACCCATTGAAGATCTTCGTATTCCTACCACTCAACCTAACTTACCACCTGAGATTCGCGAAGTTAGAGATCATCCAACTACAAATATCATTGGTGATCTCCATGTAGGGGTTCGTACTAGAAGAGCATCAAATTTCGATGATGAATATTTCTCATTTATCTCTCAAATCGAACCAAAGAAGATTGATGAAGCGCTTCAAGATTCAAGCTGGATTACTGCTATGCAAGAAGAGCTTAACCAATTTGAGCGCTGCAAGGTTTGGACTTTGGTACCCAGACCTCATGACCAAGGAATTACCGGTACAAAATGGGTATTCAGAAACAAGATGGATGAGAATGGAAGCATCACCAGAAACAAAGCAAGGCTGGTTGCGCAAGGCTATAGGCAAGAGGAAGGAATCGACTACGACGAAACATTTGCGCCTGTAGCAAGACTTGAAGCTATAAGAATTTTCTTAGCTTATGCGTCTCACAAGAAATTCAAGCTTTATCAAATGGATGTGAAAAGCGCATTTCTCAACGGCGAACTCCAAGAGACGGTCTACGTAGCACAACCTCCCGGTTTCGAAGATAGCAAATTTCCAAATCACGTCTTCAAACTTCAAAAAGCTTTGTATGGACTTAAGCAAGCTCCAAGAGCATGGTACGATACCCTATCAAAATTCCTGCTAGAGAAAGGCTTTAAGCGCGGTAAAATCGACACAACTCTTTTTATTGCTAAGTATAATGATCATTCTTTACTTGTTCAAATTTATGTCGATGATATTATATTTGGTTCTACTAATGAGTTACTTTGTAAGCGCTTCGAGAAGCTCATGAAAAGCAAGTTTGAAATGAGCATGATGGGAGAACTCACTTTCTTCCTCGGGCTTCAAATCAAACAATTGAATGATGGCATCTTCATAAATCAAGCCAAGTACACAAGGGACTTAATCAAGAAATTTGGACTTGAAAATGCTAAAGCATACGACACTCCAATGGCCACTGGCAATAAGCTTGACAAAGACTTAAAAGGTAAGAAAGTTGATCAAACTTTATATCGAGGTATGATTGGCTCTCTTCTTTATCTTACTGCAAGTAGGCCAGATATTATGTTTAGTGTTTGTGTCTGTGCGCGCTATCAAGCGGACCCTAGAGAAGCGCACTTAGCTGCTGTTAAACGCATTATTCGTTATCTTTCTGGAACTGTTAACCTTGGACTTTGGTACACCAAAGATTCGAATTTCGATTTGCTAGGTTATTCAGACGCAGACTACGCAGCATGCACAATAGACAGGAAGAGCACAAGTGGGACTTGTCATTTCTTTGGAAATCGACTTGTTGCGTGGGCAAGCAAGAAACAAGCTGCTGTGTCCATTTCCACTACTGAAGCTGAATACATTGCTGCTGGAAGCTGCTGCTGCCAAATCCTTTGGATGAAGCAACAACTAGTGGACTACGGAATTAATGAAGGAAATTGTCCAATTTTCTGCGATAATATGTCCACCATAGCAGTATCCAACAATCCCGTCATTCATTCAAAGACAAAGCACATCGACATCAAATATCATTTTCTCAAGGACCACGTGGAAAAAGGAAACATACATTTAGAGCACGTGGGCACAGATAATCAAATTGCTGATATCCTCACAAAGGCTCTTGATGCAAAGAGATTCATCTTCTTGAGAGGAGAAATGGGTATGCTTGAACTCAGCTAATTTGTCCATATGATTTGTTATTACTAACAATCTTGTGTTTGGTTGATAAGTATTCATATAGGTAAAGTTTCGTGCATATAAGCAACACCTGCGCAACATTGTACTGCGCAGTAATTCATTTGCGCATGAAACTAATGAGATTTAAAGAATCTATTACGCTACCTAAAGCTCTGCGCATGACTTTAACATGCGCAATTCTTCGTGGATCGCAGGTAAGTACTCTATTCATTAGAAATTACACATAGGTCCCTGACTGAAATGTCAACGCTAATTCACAAGGGTACTTGTGTATTTAAAATTTTCCCGCGCCTTTAATTTTTGAATCTTTTTGGGAAATTACTATTTTACCCCTGCGCATATCCCAGTGTCATCAATGCAAACTGCGATTGTGACAGCGCCTGCTTTCGAATATCTGCTCACCATTAATGAGGAAGGTGATGCGACAAACGTCAGTCACTATTTTGCTGACACACGCGCGCGCAAAGACTGCGCACGCGCGTTCCCCATTCGGCCACGTCACCCCGCTAACGTGCGCCCGTCCTTTCACTGACTCCGCATTAATGAGGAAGTTGACTCGACTTTACCGACCTAGAACTTCTCACTCACGCGCGCGCTAGGCCTGCGCACGCGCGCATCCGGTTGGTCCACGTCATCGCAGCACGTGTCCCACTTCTGCGAATTACATCGCTACCCCTGCGCTGATGTCACGCATTTTCCTTTTCTGGATAAAAACTACCGACCCCTCTCTTTCTCTCTCTTCTGCTTTCAATCTCTTTCACCAAATCTCTCTCTTTTCTCTCTCATTTCTTACCAACTTCCAAAAGTTTCCCTTTTTCAATCATTTTCTCCTTCTCTGCAATCTCTTTTGCTTCTCCAAAGCTTTCCTTTTCTTCTTCGTTGACTATCTTCAACCGCATCTCTCTCTCTCTTCTCTGTCAACACTTTTCTTCTATAAATGGCTCCCCAAAAATCGAAAGCAAAGGTAGTTGAGGTCCATGAACCGGTCGTTGAGGTTCCATTCGAAGAAACCAAAACCGTCGACGATATGGTAAGAACTTCTAATCCTCAAAACTCAGTTTATTCATTAAACGCCATTGTTGTTATTTCGAGTTCTTGAAACTCCCTTTTTCGATTTCTCTCTTTTCTGTTAATCATTTTTGAAATCGTTTGGTGTTTTGGGTTCGTCTCTCTCTGATCTACTCCTTTGTGTACTTTATTTTATGATCAATGCTCATTTTAATCGCTTTCTGCAGATTTTTTGGTCCGAAAATTTCCTGAGCAGACGAACAGTTATTCTTGATTTCTGGGCTTAATTTGTTGTTGTTGACTTTCATACTTGCTTGGTTGTTTTCGTCTCAGTTATGCGGTCATTTTGACATGCTTTTTGTTCATTTTGGTCAATCTTTGATTTTTAGTGTTCATGGTGTTCTTCATGTCCATGAACAGTCATTTCGTGTTCTTCAAGTTCTTATTCTTTAAATATGCTTTGGATCGCTTAATTTTCTTTAAGTGTTTATGATTTTGCGCATGCATCCTTGTATTTTGCGCATTCTTTATATCTTGTATGGAGTTTCTGCGCATCAATTTCTTTGCGCTATCTGCGCATGCGCAAAGCTCCATGCGCAATAATATTTGTCTAAACTATTTCTTGTCTTGCGCAGAATTCTTTCTACTTTCTACAAGGATGGGAACTAGATATCGCTGCGCTACAAAAAGACGCAGTGGGACGCAAAATCATCAATCTAATGGACGTTTCTGGAATTCTTCCTCTCTTCACATTGGATCAGGACTTCTATGTCCCTTCATTGGTGGATGAATTTTTCGAGAGCGCAGAGCGTGTAACAATGACGCACAAGCACAAGAGGGAAAAGATCGATGTGATCCGCTCCATTGTTCAGAACTACTCAGTGCGCATTATTCCTGCGTCACTGAAGAAGCTGTGCGGTTTCAACGTAGATAATGCGCCGGAAGTTTATTCTGAAGCTAAACAGAACAAACTAGCGCAGAAATTGGTTGGGGAACCCACTCTTGTGAAGAAGTGGAGTGTCCATGATCGCAAGGAGTTTGGTGAGGTGATGTATCACCTGTGCACCATCATTGGCGATTCTGTGAACTACAAGAATGGAAATAAGGGCAAGTTCATTTCCAAGCAGTGGGCTTACTGCGCTGCCGTCTACAACGGCGATGCCTTAGATTGGTCTTCAGTTCTATTTGATGAACTTTGGGACGCTTCTGAAAGCTACGACAAGCGCATGGACAAAAAGGTAGCCAAATACAGAACTCACTGTAGGCTCCTTTCCAAGTATCTGATGAATATCTCTGAGCTGCGCACCTTCGTACAGAAGCGCCCAGACCTGAAGGTCCCTTGCTCCAAAACATATTCTCTTTCTCATCTATATTCACTGCGCAATGAAATTGGACGCAGTGAGTATCGCAAGATCTGGAGAAAGGATGAGAGCCCCAACAAGGAGGCATGGGTTGATAGTGATGGTGATGATGATCTTGAAGAAGCCCCTCAACCCAAGTCGAAGAAAGCTGCTGCGCAGCCCTCTAAGGCCACTGCGCCTGACGTGCCTGAAACGGCAGCTGCGCAATCAAAGCGCAAGGGCAAAGGTATTGCTGAACCTGCGCCCGAAAAAGTTTAAGTGATTCCTGATGTCAGATCTACTGCTGGCATCAAAATCAGGACTGATGCGCCAGTTCCTCCTGCTCCCAAACCTTCGAAGAAGCGCAAGGATCCTCCTGCGCCCACTCCTGCGCCATCAAAGAAAAAGCCTGCATTCACCAGACTTCCTCCTAGTACTGCTGCTCCTATTGCAGAAGAAGACAGCGAGTCTCGTATTGATGAGACTGCTGCTGAGGATGAGGCTGCGGATGATACCGCGCAGGGGGAGCAGGATCCCAAGGTTGCTGCAAATCCTACTGCTGCTCAGGGACGCGCAGACAGTGATGATTGGTTGGATGCCGCGTTCCCTGACCCTACACCGACAAAGGCCCCTGCTGCTGCGCCTGCTGAGGATGTTCCTGTTCGAACTCCGCGCAAGAAACAGACTGTGCGCAACACTGCTAAGGGTAAGCCAAAGGCAGCAGATCCTCCCTCCTCACCTGAGCCAAGTGCAAGTGCCTTCCTCCGTCTCAATATTCCGGTTGGCACTACGCAACCTGGCACTTCTGTCCTCCATGATGGACTGGACTTGGAGGATGAGGATGAAGATGAGGATGAGGTTACCAAAGCTGCGCAGGCCGATGATGCTGCGCAGGGTACCCCAGTTATTGACCTCACCGAAGGGGATAAGGAGGGTGTGGTGCGCTCAACGGATACGGACAGCAGCAGTGCGCACTCTCCTGCGCAGAAGTCACCTGCTGCTGATCCTATTAATCTATCTCCTCAACAGCCATCTCCTTCGCGCACTCCTCCGTTTGATCCCTTATGAACCAACTCTCCACCAAAGGCCTCCGCGCAAATTCCTCATGCTTCATCAATTTCAGCGATCTCCACATCTTCTCTCTCCACGTCAACTGAACTGCGCCAAATTCTTCAAGCCTTGAATACTATTCAAGTGAACCAACTGGCAGCGCAGTCTCAGATGGCGCAACTGCTTACTTCACAGACAATACTTCAAGAGCAGCTTGATGCGCAGCGCATAGAGATTGCTGCCATTAAGGAGGAGAGGAGTACAACAAAGGCAGGTGCAAGTACCTCTGCCGGCCCCTCTGCGCAGAAAATCCCCGATGCTCTAGATCAGATGATTTTTGACTCACTGAAGTCAATTGCTGGGATGCTCAAAGACGTTTGCACCTACACCGCGATTAATGACGGGTTTGTAGGATTGCTGAAACGTCTGCGCAAGAGTCTAGCCGATGGCCTGCATGAAGGCTTTGCGGAAATTGAAGCACAGATCTTGGAGAAGACTATGCAAGGTGGTTCTGAGCAAGCTAGTGCGCTCAACATGGAAAGTGTCAGGGAGTGCATTACTCAAGCGATGACTGATTTCGCTGATGGGTTCAACGCTAGGATGGATCAAGCAATGTTCGACATTCAAGCCAGCGTGAACACTCAGCGCCTCCACACTGACCAACGACTGGAAGCTACGCAGACCACCATCTTGAATACCATAGAGGCTGCGGAGAAATCCTACTTCAACCAAATGACTGCTCATCAATTGCAGTATAAAAATAACTTCCAAGAGCTGCGGGACGACAACATAGATATGCGCAGAGGAATTGTTACATATGTTGAAGAAAGTGTTGCGTTCAGGGAAAGGTTTCAAGCGCTGAAGATTGAACTTATGAACAAGTTCAACAGCCTGCAGAACGAGCTGCGTGAAGCCCTGCATCGCATTATTAGTTTCTTGTATTTTTTTTGTTCTTGCGCAAGGTATTTCTTTTTGTGCGCAATTTTTTTTTTTGTTTTTCTCTTTCAAACTTATAATCTCCAACTTTTATCATTTCAAGTTTTAATGAGAAAATCGCATCATTAGTTTCAAAACTTTGTTCAATTCAAACTTTTCGTTTGTGGAACAATGAATGTTTTATTTCACGTCATGCGCATATTATTATCTGCTCATATTTTCTACGCATGATGTTTAAACATTCAGTTTAAACGCATACTCAAACTAAAATTCACATTATTTGTATGCGCTGCATGTTATTTCTGTCTTTCCCATATTGTAAGTTATATCTTTTGGATAGACTAGAAATCTATAGCATTGGCTAGTGTGTGCATTGACTTGAGGCATGATTGACCATTTTCATTCTTATGGACATGCTATTATCAAGTACAATGAATTGCCTTTGTTATAGTAGGTAATGGCATCAATCCTTTAGGGGGAGATTGTTGGGTATGCTTACTTCTTAACCCTCCTATTTATGTTAGAAATGATTGATACCATCACCTAAGAGTATTTTATGGACTTTAGAACCCTATGTAAGAAGTTTTATAACTTCATTTTTTAGCATAGTCCATTTTATAGTATAGGCTTAGAATATAGGACTTGGAGCGAAGAAGGAATGAAGATCTAAGCAAGACTGTGGTTAATGCACAGGACTCTCTGCGCAGGACATCACTGCGCAGGTCTCCTCTGCGCAGCATTCAACCTTGCACAGTTTTCAATGCATTCAGATCACCTAACTTGGAAAGCACTCAGAAGATGTACGCTTAGTTGTGCATAAACGACAAATCCTGCACACTCAGCATAGCCAACGGTGGAGATGCGCTCAAACATAATATTTCAAATGGAGACAGCTGTCAACCTTCCAGATGAAGCGTTTGAATTTGGTCTCCATGCTCAGTCTCCAACGGCTCAAAGATACCTGCGCACCAATCACATTGTGCCAGGTCATCAACCTTGATCAGAGCTCCAACGGCTATAAAGGACACCTGCGCACCAATCCTATTGTACCAGCTCATCGTCCTTGCTCAGAGCACCAACGGCTAGTTTTAAGCTCTCTGCTATAAATAGCCTGCTCATCTTCATTTCCAAGTTGCTAGAGTTTGTGCTTACAAGTATTCCTGAAGTTCTGAAGTTTGCTGCTTACTATTCCCAGATTCAAGAACAACCTTCAAACCTTCATACCTTCAAACTCCTGCCCAGATCCTAAGCCTTATATCACCAGAATTCTTCGTGCTCTTCATCTCTTATATTCATAGAGCCCAGAATTTCTGCCACACACACACCTCTTGAAGCTTCGATCATATAGATCTTACTTCTTGAGAAACACCTGTTTAGTCTAGGATTTGCTCTTCATTGATTAGATTTTGATTTGAGTTTTGATTCGTTGTAATCTTGTAAAAGCTCCTCATATCAATATATATCTCATTAGAAAATTCAAGACTAACCATCTTGGTAGAGGACGTAGATCTTTCATCGATCGAACCTCTCCAAATAGCTTGTTCATTATTTCTGCTATTAACTTCCTGCTTAGTTATTTCTGAATTACTGTTTTGTTTGATCTTACCAGATTGCTGCTATTGCTGCTGTGTTTGTTATTGCCTATTGCCTTAGAATCCGATTTTATCCAACAGTTTAGCCAAACCTTAGCGCGTGCGTTTTTACCCTGCGCAGTATACCCTGCGCAGTGTTGCTTTAATTTTCCGCTGTGCATTTCACACTCTCTCTGCGCGCTATACTTAGCTTATTTGAGAACTGTGCGCATAAGCCATTGATTTGCAAAAAGGGTTTGAAAAGAATTTTAAAAACGCTATTCACCCCCCCCCCCTCTAGCATTTTTCATACCCTTGTTGCCCCTCTGGGACCAACAGTATGGCCATACCCAAATGAATTGATGTGTTCAATGTCATTTGCTCATATCAATGTACTCGGGATCGAGAAAGCATTGGACACTTAAGTTGACTTAGACTGTGGCTTATGTTCAATATGATATCGCATGACAAAAGGATTGTGATATATTATATGAGGATAAACGAACTTCGTTAATTTATATTAATTGGGTAATCATGATGGCTTGCTAGAGTCAGCTCATGATTTATGAGTTTGACCTTGGTTGGACTCATTGCCAACTTAATATAATCATATGGGATCACACACAAAAGAACGAATCAAGAAAAGGTAAAAGGCTGAATTTCTGGCGGGCACGGCCGTGCCAGTTTGTGAGCACGACCGTGCCAAACGGCACGACCGTGCCATTTAACAAGCACGGCCGTGCCAGTGTTCATCTTGGGGAGATCTGGTTCGCACCAAATGGCACGGCCGTGCCACTTTGTGAGCACGACCGTGCCAGAGTCCCTGGGGCCAGATTTTGGTAAGTTTAATTGGGTGACGGGATTTAGGTCTCCTAGGTCATTAAGGGTTAATGACTAGGGACTATAAATACATCTTTTCACCAGCCATTAAACCAATGTAATCCATATGTTTGAGAAACATATTCTTGAGCCTAGATTGAGAATCAAAAGCTCAAGAACACCAAAATTCATATAGCCTTTAAAGATTAGAAAAGTGTGTTTTCTAATGATTGGATCTAGCAGTCCGGATCTAGAATTATTCAAGATATTCGTTCGCGTGTGGATACACATAGAGGGTGATAGGTTTAGTATCTCAAGTTCATGTTCCTGTGATCGTGATCCGAAGAACACGGAGAACGAGGAGATCAAATATAAAGCTTGAAGATTTGAAGATCCGAAAATTTTAAACGCACAACAACGGTTAGTATTCTAAATTCATCTTCCTATTAATTTAATCATCATGAATGGATCCATGGGATCTAGGGTTTTATTGATTTTTCTGTTGCCGTTTCCGCTACGTATGGTGCCTCAAAACCCAACAGCCCTTTCGTCGGAAGCACAACAAACAAAAAAAATCCATCAATATTGTTACTTTCGCTTCTGCTTGTTGAACTATTTCATCTAGTGAACCTCGTGAATCATACGTAATATTATGTTCTCCATGTATATGGAGATCTAATCGAACAAAATTAGGAGATTCTTCATGTAAAGTGTTGCCAAATAATCGCCATGCAGTTTCCGACGGACCAATATACCTCGCATCAACATATTGTTGAATATCATTATCTTTCCCCAAAACCATTATTGTTCGATCATTACCTTTGTATATGTATTTATTACTTCACTTCACACATGCCATTCCAACACATACCTCCATGTTAATATGACAGTTAAAAAGGTTAGTAAGATAAGGATTGTAAGGTACAACATCTCTAAGATCTACCTTTTTTCCTCGAACCATCACTAAAACCCCATTATCACGATGACGATAGATTGGATATCCATCATTATCAATAGAAGTTGTTTCAGACCACGGCTTTGGGTATCTTTTCTTACAGAAACCATTCTCCATATATTTTGCATTTGAGTTTCTCGCGCCGCATGGCCCATGTATCATACATCTCTTGACGGTGTCAAAAAGTGCGGGCTTGATAACTGGATCTGGTAACTCGACACATACCACTCGATCAACTTGTTCAGGCATTTTAATCTTATCCTGTGCCGCAAGAAAAAACAATGCATGCATATGAGGCAATCCCCTTTTCTGAAATTCAATTACAAAAAGATATGCTTCTATTTTTCCAAACATCCGTTCATCTTTTACTATATTGAGAAAATGTCTTCTCTTTAATTCAAAAACTCGAGCAACCAAATCAGGTCGATCAGCTGCAGTTTGATTGGGTAGGAGAGCATCACTAATTTCCAACCATGCTGGGTTAGCTGTCATGGTTAAGAAAATATCTGGATGGCCGTATGCGCGTGTTATAGACATAGAATCCTGAAAAATTTCATACATTTGTCTTGGTCCACCGATAAAAGAGGATGTAAGGATACGCCTTGTTCTTATTATAGTTACAATGAGAGTCTAGGTTTTACATAAACTAGTCTAGGTACAATAAATCTATAAGTAAGGTATGGATATACAATCAATTATATTTAGTAGATAAATAATATAATATCAATATTTGATTTGAATGATATCAAGAGAGATCTTGATATATCTCTTATATGCCCCCGCAAGATGGACGTTCCTTTGGAAAAGTCCAATCTTGAAGAGTGATGTGATGGACCGGATTGGATGGGGTGAGTGGAGATGGATGTGTTCCCGGACTTGTGTGGTTTTTGATGTGATGTGATTGTGGTGGGATCGCACCAGAGGTTGCATCAACTAGTAGTAGGGGTGTAAATGGTTCGGTCTCGGCCATTTCAGAGAACGAACCACTAGTCATCGGTTTGAGAAAATTCCAGACCGAACCGAACCACAAAAAAGTTCAAATCGAACCAAACCAAACCGTCATGGTTTGGTTCAGACCGTGGTCCAGTAATGTGGTTCAGATTGCAGTTTAGACCGTGGTTCAGTTAGTGGTTTACATAGTGGTTCAAACCACCATTCAGACTGAGGTTCATATGATGATTCAAATCATGGTTTAAATTTTGTTGAAAAGTGAAAATACAGAGGAAGAAGAATATTTAACGAATAAAGAAGGCGAATGAAGTGAACACACTACAAAATTTGTTAACTATGTGCATCAACAAATATAACACGTGATGAAATGAATATTGAATAAAATGCAAAACAAGATTTAAAAATGGTCTAATGTAATGTAGCTTTTTTTCATATTACAAATGTGGATGTTACTTAACATACAAATATATGACTAATATATGCGTCTGACGGTTTGATCTGGTGGTTCAATTTAGAGGTTCGGTTTGGTTTGGTTCGGTCTGAAGAGGTTATACCACAAACCAAACTGAACCACGCGGTTTACTAATTTTTGAGACCGACCAAACCACTCGTGCTTGAAAACCAAACCAGACTGTATGAAGGCAGTAGGGTTTTCCAAGAAGGTGAATAAGGGGTCTCGGCATATTATAGGGTTTGTGCCGATGGTGGTATTGAAATAAAGGCGAAGCTTTGTGGTATAAGGATGAGCCGGCTGTAGGGTTGTGCCGCAAGTAAGGTGGGGTGACTATTAGGTTTTGATACAAATAAGGATGGTGGTCGTGGGTTTCATTGGTGGTGAAGAGAGTGAGAAGGAAAAGCTTCGGCTAGTGTGGGGTTTTGAGCCGAGGGTTGTGGTTCTAAGGTGGTGATGAAAGGGGTACGGCTAGAAGGCTTTGAGAAGAGAGGGTTTCGGCAGTTGGGTCTTGCCGATGGTGGTGTGTGGCGAAAGCTTTGTGGTGGAATTAGGGTGGTTTTGGCAAGGAGGGTGTTTGCCGAGGGTGGTGGTGTGATGTAGGGGAGTAGTAGTTTTGAAGGTGGATGGCGGAAACAAGAGGTGGAAATAAGGTGGGGCGTCTAGGGTTTCTGTTTGCCGCGGGTTTTGGCGGAGAAGACCACTATAGAACATTATGCTCTGATACCATATTGGATTTTAAGAAGGTTAGACGAAGTCAATTCATACATGGAGAAAAAGGGTTGATATGAAATGACTCAAGTTTATTATTTACAAATGAATATGTGTTTATAGTTACAATGAGAGTCTAAGGTTTTACATAAATTAGTCTAAGTACAATGAAACTATAAATAAGTTATGGATATACAATCAATTATATTTGGAAGATAAATAATATAATATCTACATTTGATTTGAATGATATCAAGAGAGATATTGATATATCTCTTATAATAACTAGTATCAACATTGACTTTTATGAAATCCCAAGAATTAGTAGATGTTTATATATAGATGTTGGTCAAAATTTGATAAAAACAAATAAAAAGTCAAAATAAGAAAATTTGTTGAGGATGAAGGAGTATTAGTATTAAAATTAAAATTCATAAAGATAGTTTATTTCGTTCCTATGAATTTACTTCTAAATTTGGATGAAATGAAATAAATGTAATGTCGACGATGAATTTCTTTCCAGATGGACACTTTAAATAAACATTTGAATAAAAAAGGTAGGTAAAGTAGACACTTTTGAAATACTCAATTGAGCATGGTAATTAATTATGGTGATTACGGGTGTAAGCGGTTCGGTATGAACTACGGTTTGAGTCTGAATCAAATTAAATTATGCGGTTTGGTTTGTTTTTAAGTATAAGTGGCTCGGTTTGGTTTAAAAAATTGACAATATGGTACGGTTTGGTTTGTTATCGGACCCCTCTAGACCAAACAAAGTTAAATCATGGTTTAAGACCGCGAGATCGAACCATCAAACCAAACCACCAGACCAAATTAACCATCGGACCAAACCATCGTACCTTACGAACTAACCATAGATTTGTATGTAAAATAATATCCAACGTTTGATCATTAACAAAACTTACATTTTGTTGTTTTGCATATTACTTGATATTCATTTCGTCATTTAATATCTTTATTGCGGTACATAACTTACAGAGTTCTCTCCACTGCTGAAATTGTGTAATGCACTATCTTCTTTCGACTTCTCTCCTCCTCCGGTCTTTCTTTCTACTAATTACCTCTTGACTCTTTCTCCCACATCTTTTGTTTTTTCTCCGTAATCACTGAAAATTTTAAACAACTCTAATAATGAGTTGCGGTATGAAGCGTGGTTTGAACCATGTTTTTCTGAATAGTGGTTTGAATCGTACTATAAGTTGCAGTCTGAACCATAATTTGGATCACAGTCTGAACCATGGTTTGAACTACGGTTTGGACCATGATTTAAACCATGTCTGAGCCACAAAGCTGAACCGCAGTCTGAATCAAACTGAACCAAACCATTGCACATCGGTTCAATTCGGTCTCAATTGATATGGTTAGGTTCAGTCTGACATTTTCGCAGACCGATGATTAGTGGTTTGGTCTACAAATGGGCTGAGACCGAACCAAACCAAACCATTTACACCCCTAGTGGAGATACATAACTATTGTCATTATTCGGTAGAGTAATAATCTTAGTTTTATATTTTGGTACGTCTTAGTGTAAGAGTTATATCTCAAAATGAAAAAGAATGAATAGTATTTTAGACAAGGAAAAAATGCACCAAAAATCACCCAAATATGCCCCTTTTGTGGATTTGATCACTAAACTTATTTCCGTTGCATACAACACATCCAACTAATTTAATTTTGCATCCAAAGTCACTATCACTAACCCCATTAGTTTTTTGGTGTTAAATGGTCATGTGTAGCGCATGTGACCAAATTTGAAGGGATAATTTAGGTAGTTCACTCTCGATTAATATTTAAAGATTGAACTTATTCTAAATAGATCCTTGATCTATTGAAATTTTCTCATGTTCATCACTATTAATTAAACAACAAATGTCACCCAAATGCACTTTTTAAAATTTAAAGGGATAAATTTTTAAAAGCCACTTCATCTTTCTTCTTTGAAATCCCAGTTCCCAGTTAGTTTCTCTCTCTGTTCAGCCACCTTACTGGAAAAATCCGCCGCCCATTCTATTCCTTCTCCGGCGATGTAGCTCTAGAGCCCAGCCACCGCACTCATGCCCAAACAACCATCTTCCACCACCCATCACGTAACCTCACCACCACCACCGATCCCGCATTGAAATCTCTCTCTAAAACCCGCCGCCACCACCACCACCATGGTCGGCATTACACTACCATGACACAAAAAATTGCATCTATACAAAATCAATACAGTACTTGGTAACCCACATATTCAAAATCTGAACATAATTAAGATTTCAATATTCAGAGTAAACAATAAATTAGAATAAATCAAAAACTTCAACAAATTTAACCTAAATCAAACTTCCTCCTAAAACCCAATTCGACCTTCCTACTCCCTGATCGACCCTCCCTCCATACTGTTGTTTGAACTAGAACCAAAATTTGATTTCAACTTGATGTGACATAAGCATTGGAGTGTTCGATTTGGGTCTACATTGGCAAGCTAAGATAGAAGGGGGCGACGGTGGTGGTTAGGGTGGGGCAAAGAAGCTGATGGTGTGAGTCGTCGGTCGGAAGTAAGGAGAGGAGGGAGGGACGTCAGGAGGTAGAAAGGAAGGGCGGCCATAGGAGAGAGTGAGGGGGCTGCCGGAGACGGGAATGGAGAGGGAATGGAGAGGAGGGATGGAGGAGGCGGGCGGAAGAATGAAGAACGCAGAGGAGGATATTAGGGTTTTTATTTTTTGTTATTTTAGTTCAAGCCCTGTAGTTTATGAAATTGAAAAATAAACCCTATAGTTTTTTTTATACTATTTAAACTGTATTACCAAAATTACCCCTTCAAATTTGGTTACATGCGCTACACATGACCATTTAACGCCAAAAAACTAACGGGGTTAGTGATAGTGACTTTGGATGCAAAATTAAATTAGTTGGATGTGTTATATGCAACGGAAATAAGTTTAGTGATCAAATCCACAAAAGGGGCATAGTTGGGTGATTTTTTGTGCAGTTTTTCCTTTAGACAACTTTGTTTTGTTACTGTTTTTATAACTACAAAAAAATAAAAATAAAATACTACTCCCCCTGTCCCTAAATGAGTGTCCATTTTCAAGAAATCTTTGTCCCTAAATGAGTGTCTTTTTTTAACATAACTTTCTCCCTAAACGTTTTTTTTTCGAAAAAAATTTCACCGGTTTTTTTATACGTGCAAAACTAAAGGTTTGGAAAGGATATTTACAAAATTATATATGAATCGTTGTTACCAAAATGTTCAAAAAGTTGAGATTTTCAGTGTTCCTTAAAATGAAATTTGGACAGTCATTTAGGGACAGAGGGAGTATTACTAACCTACTTTACTCACTTGACATGTGAATAATGATTTGGATAATTATTTTTTCAACGCACTTGATATTTACTCATTTTTTTAATATTCACTTAATAAATGTGTAATGCTATAAGACCATGTACAGTGGATTCAACACCATTTTCCATTCAACACTCACTTTATCACTCCACATCATCTTCTCTCTCTTCCAACTCATCCATTCAACACTCATTCAACTTTTAACCCTACAATGGTTTGTTTAATCCCCCATTCAACACCTTTCCCACTCATCATCCTATACCCCACCACTTAAAATTTATTTTATATTCTTTATTTTTATGATTAGTAAAATAATAATAATAATAATCAATTATAATTTTAAAAAAATACTTCACACTTAATTTTTTTTGTAATTGTAATTAAATAAATATGAGGGTTTTTTTAGTGTTGAAATGGTTATTATTGGGATCCATTTCACTAAAAAGAGAATTTTTTTTTTGTATCCAAATCAAATGAAACTTGCATCTATTTAAAGAGAACTTTTTTTTTAAATTTTGGTGTAAAAAAAAAAATCATTTGCCGTAAAATAATTGAGCTCAAATAATTAGGATGAGAAATTAAATCGGAGATTCCATTAACCAATGGGGAGTTACCAAGTGTCACAACCAGAAAAAAAGAACAAAAAAAAAAGGCTGAGGACTAGCGCCACACGCGCCCTTGTCGGCGCGTGAACCGCACGCGCCCGGTTGGCCCAACTGGAGCGCTGCACGTGTCCCACTCGACTGGTCACTTCCTCATTCAACTTGTGTTGAATCCATTCAACACAAGTTCCATTCAACCCCCCATTAAACAAACCATTGCACTCATTCAACACCTTCCTCTTTGTTAAATACTCTTTCAACACCAAAAAAGTTAACCATGGTCTAAAGATAAGACAAATAGCATTAAATAAAACAATTGAACTCATTGACTCCCAAATCATGTGATTTGAACCTACAACCAATGAGATAGTGCGTTGACTTGTTGAAAGTCTTTATTTTTTTTCATTTTTCTAGTGGATGTTAAAAAAAACAAGACTAAGAAAATGTTGATTTAGTCGAGACCTTTGACCGTGGTTCATGAGCCAATGGATGAAATATAACTAATCAGTTTCTCTAGTGTTTAATAATTGTTTCATAGTCTTGATAATGCTCCAACCGATTCAGTCTACATCACATCACATGTGTCGTTGGAAGGACTAATCTACTTTTGTCACATATTATCCAAATATTCTTCATCAAATGTAAATTAATCATTTTTAATTTGTAATCGAACCACTTGATATTTTTTACTTGCTTCAAGTTTTCTATTTCCTCTCATCTAAGCTTGGATTTCTACAATTCTGGTCATGTTTTAATGAGATTTGTATGTAATGCCAATGAAAAGAAAATACTTCCTTCATCTCAACTCAAAATAAATACACGAAATTACTAATGATTAAGAGTAATTTAAATATTTATTTTAAAACATAATGAATAATAAATTAAAATAATAAAATTAAAAATAAAAGGAAGACATGATCATTAAAGACTTCATCAATCATCATCCATCCTCTAGTGTACAGCAAATAATTTTGCTTACCATATAATTTTGATTACCATCCCGATCTTAAACATCAGTCTTTAAAGACAAAATTTACTTATGAGATTTGATTATAAAAATGTTTAGCTGGTGGAGGGTCCCAAAATGATCTTTTATTTTTCATTTTATTGTCTCAATTTTTTTTTCTAAGTTTTTATAATTAGGGTTTAAATGTGCATAACCACAACATAATTAATGAAGCAAGTTTTCATATCATTAAAATTTGAATAGTCAATTATAATTATAAAGATCATTTTGAGACGGGTACGAGTGTTATAAGGGTGTACAGACAGAAATCAAAGCTAATTCAAACCCCTCAAAACATCAAACACTATCCAGTGTACTATGTCAATACTATTGGTTATTGGGTTCATTGCCACCTAGTAGTATTTAAAGCACTGACAAATCCACTCCACACTCATCCAAAAGGGTTGGGTGGGGGGGGGGGGGGGGGAGAGATTGCCCCTCTTTGTTTTTTTTGTTTTTTTTTATTAGAGCAAATGTTTTTAAATTATTGGAAGTTTTAATATAACTTTGTCTCTAAAAATGTTATTTTTTTGAAAAAAATTCTACCGGTCTCTTTTTACTTGTAAAACTAAGTGTTTGCAAAGAGGATTACAATATTATATAAGAATCTTTGCCACCAAATTATATAAAAAGTTAAGATTTTCAGATGTCCTTTAAAATGAAAGTTGGACACTCATTTAGAGAAAGAGGAGGGAGTACAATTTATTAAAACATGTCCCCCTTTTTGTACTAAGAAAAAATAAACTGAATTTAATGTTGTTTCATGAAAATATTTTCTACCTTTTTAAAAAATCGACTTTGCCACTGATTTAAAGCTTCTGCATATTCCATTTACTGGTAATAAATTATACTCCCTCCATCCCCAAATGATCTTCCTATTTGATATTTTTCACTGTCTCAAAAAGTTATTCTCATTTCTATAATTTAGGCTTATAAGTGCGTAAACAAAAGATGGCTACTAAAGCAAGTGTTCATATCTTAAAAAAGTTTGAATAATCAAATGTAAAGATCATTTTGGAACGAAGGGAGTATTTTTGTTTTTTTTTTGACAGACTCCGTGATGGTTGAGAAATACTCCCTCCGTCCCATAACAATGGGCACAAACTTCCATTTTGTGCGTCCCATTCAAATGGGCACATTACTAAAATGGAAAGAATCTTTACTATTTATCACACCCATTCTCTCTCCTACTTTACTTTTACACTCACAACATTTACACTTTCTCTCTCTCACTCACTTTTCATACTCACAACATTTACACTTTTTTTAATTCTTGTGCAAGAGTCATTTTGTGCCCATTGTTATGGGACGAAGGGAGTATAGAAGAGACTGACTGTGGTAGAAAAAGCTCTCAATTGCTTCTTGAAATGATTCACTTTCTCAGTTTCTCGTTAGTCTCCTGAACAAGTTACTCTCTCTGTCTCAGACGAAGGTTCTTACTTTTTTTTTAGTTTGTCACAGACTAAGGTTCTTAGTTGCTTTATTACCTAAAATGAACCATAAGACTCACTTGTCATTCTCACAACAAAAACTCCCTACCACTTTATCTCTCCTACTTTCTCTTACTTACTTTTTTCATACTCACAACATTTACTTTTTCTTAATCTCCGTGTAAAATCAAATAAGAGCCTTAATCCGGGTCGGAGGGAGTAGTAAATATTACTGTACGTTTTAATAGTTTTGATTCAAAACTTTTGAAGATCGTTTATATTAGAATATATCTATATTATGAAAACAAATAATCATTCTAATTGATGGTGGAAAATGAGAACATTAATAAAATCCAAAAACCGATTTCGTGATAGATGTAACCCACTGCACAAAAACTTACCCTAAAAGGAAATAATGAAACAAGAGTAAAATGTGACACAAATGGGAAATGAGTTGGTACACTTGAATTAAATAAAAGAACAAAAATGGAGTGCACTTTCAAAAGCTATAAAATAAAAAAAGGGCCTAAATTAAGGTAGAGACAGCGACAATATACGCCAATAATTCCGTCTACTGATCTACTCCAACAAACCCCAACCAAAATTTCATACCAAAAAAAGCAGGATAAGAGATTCCTTGTATTTTAGTGTGTTTCTTATTTACTGTATTTGATTATTCTTTGATTAAACATTAAAATATTCTAACATTGTAATGATATTCTATAAAATGTTACTAAATAATATTTTAATTGAACATCAATAACCATTTTAAAAATATTTACAAATTTAATCAAAGTTTCACCAATTTTTTATCAAAGTTTAATTACATCGAATAAATAACCTTTACATAATACTGCTTACTATCATCAAATGGCGATGGTATTTGATTGCAAAGTTGTCTGATTAAAAGATTAGGTGAGATTGAGATTAAGCGACAATGGACGAAAAAGATGTGCATAAAAAGCTGTTGGGTGGCAACCCAAAGTTCCACATCGGCAATTGAGGAAACAATTGCAAGGTATATAAGAGCACCCACCCACTTCATTAGTATGAGGCCTTTTGGGAGTTGACTCAAAAACAAATCCGTGCGGGCTGGGCCCAAAGCGGACAATATCATACTAATGTGGAAAGTGGTGGTGGTGGTCGCGGTCCCTACAAGTGGTATCCGAGCCATGGTTCGGATGGGCCCGACCGGGTGGACCGTGTGTGTGTTTTATATGGTGGGGTTCCCCTTGTGCGACATAGTGTGGTCCAAAAACAAATCCGTGCGGGCTAGGCCCAAAGCGGACAATATCATACTAATGTGGAAAGTGGTGGTAGTGGTCGCGGTCCCTACAAACAACTGACCGTTATTTTGTACCAAAATTTCATGCTCGTTGCTTGTACAGTGCTGAAGCGTCTCTTAAAAATGTCCAAGCTTGTGCGTCTAACATCAATTCAGTAATCATGCATCACATTAAACACAAAATTCATCTCTTCCACCAAATTATAAAATAAATAATGTGAATAAATTGACACATTGTTGAAAAAACTTCAAAAATAGTGCAGTGTCTTAAACAAATATTCACAACATGTGCAATTAATTTTTAAATAATGTACTCCCTCCGTCCAGAGTAAGTGTCTACCCTTCTATTTGCACGGAAATTAAGAAAAAGTGGAAGTGTGTAAGAAAAAGTGAAAGTGGTGTAAGTGTTGTGAGTATAAAAAGTGAGGTATGAGAGAGAAAATGGGGTAGGAAATAGTGAATTTATTGGTGTTGTGAGTGTAAAAGTAAAGTACGAAAAAGAATGAGTGTGATGAATAGTAAATATTCTTTTCCATTTTAGGAAGGACACTTACTCTGAAACCCGATTAATAAAGAAGGTGGACACTTACCCTAAGACGGCTGGGACGGGAGTACTTCATTAAAATTGAAATGAACGAACGAACGAGATTGAGATTAGATTGGTGGTGGGCAATTTGACTAGGTTGACCCGGACTCAAATAGCCAAGCCGCCGTATCTCTCTATATATACGTATACACACTTCCCCAACTTATCTTGCTCACTCTCTCTCTCTCTCTCAAACTTCATCTACTCACAAATGGACGACGTCGTTCCACCGCCGCCACCATCAGCCAGACCAACAACCCCTTCACTCCGCCGTCGAAACTCCATCTCCACATCTCTCTTGCTCCCGACCAGGCTCGCCGTTCACTCCTCCGGCGCCACCAGCACCACCACCTCCGCATCCTCATCCTCCACATCTTCCGGCGACCTCGAATTCATCTCAATTATCAAACCTTACTCCTCCTCCTACACCTCAATCCGTGACCTCCTTCCCTCCCCCGCCGCCGTTCAATCCCCTACCCCGTCCTCCACCCCCGTCGGCCAATCAGGATACGAAATCTCGATCAGGAATCGTCTCGTCAAGCAGGCAGCCTGGGCTTACCTCCAGCCTATGTCGACATCGTCGGAATCAGTTACCGGAAGCTTCATTCACCGTCTCTGGACCAAAATCTCCGTTGACCTAGTCAAAACTCCCGTCGCTGCTCTGTTCCGATTAATCGCCCGATCTTTTGACTGGATGCTCCGTGCTGTTCGTGTACAGAGCTCCAGATAACGGTAACTGTCATCATCATCCCTAAACGAGGCCGTTTTACAACTCGTGGTGTATAATTTAATAGCCATAAACTCAATGAAAGCTACATATATTATCATTCCAATTTGACTTTGTAATTTTCAATTGTATTAAATATACAGAATTATACACCTCATTTTTTGTGTTATCATTTCTACATTATTCATTGTTAAAGGAATTGCTCGAATAGATGTAATCATAGAAACCGAATTGAAACATCACCCAAAGTTGGAATATAACATAAATGATTTCAATTTTTCTATTGATTTCTATCTAAACCTTACAATATGTACAATGAAGTTGAAATTTAAATTGAAATTGAATTTGAATGAAGTTAATTGGATGATCCTTTAGATCGCCTAATCAGAAACCGAAACGGTTGCCTGTGATCCCGATTAGATTCCGATGATGAATCTGATGAATTGGGACTGTTGAGATGCATTTCGTCCGCGTAAATTGGTTGTGTTTGGGTGTGGAGTTGGACTTGTACTAGATTGGATTTAGGTGATTGGGAGACAATGCGGTGATTGTGTGGCATTGGTGGTGCACTGGGCGGCCACCCTGGTGATGGGGGTTGTTGTCTGTTTCTTCGGAATAATGAGGATGGAGTAGCTGGAGGCGGAGGAGGAGATCCACTGGTTGGAGGTGGTGGAGGAAATCCACTACTTGGAGGCGGTGGTGGAGGAAATCCACTACTCGGAGGTGGGGACGGAGGAGGTCCGGTACCTCTAGAATTTTGATTTTGTGATCCCTGAAATATGGTTCATCAAATAATTTAAGCTGCTAGATCACTTGTACAGTAGAGTATATAAGAATATGAACTTGGAATGTATATTCCTTTATATACTCCATCCGTCCCCATCCCTGAAAGATAGTCTAATTTAACTTTTGATGGTCATATACAAGTGAACTTTGACCTAAGATTAATGTTAATTTAATCATTCCAATGAAATCTATAATTTGTTCTTGACAATTTATTTTTTAAATTTCATTTGAACAATTAAATTGCCATTAATATTTAGTCAAAGCTCCCTGTTGACCGTCAAAAGTCAAACGATACTATTTTGCGTGACAGAGAGAGTATCACTTGTAGTATGCAATGTGATAAATGAAACTCGGACTACCTGACTATTTCAAAATGAATGTCCAAATTTGTTCATGATTAATCGAAATCAAATTTGGACATTCCCTTGGGACGGAGGTAGTATCTATCTATCTATGCAACTGCTGATGGATTCTAGTTTGCATTCTAACGAGACACAAGGCAAATTACTGACATTACTAGCTATAGCTTATCAAAGAAAGAGTACCTGGTTGTTAATGGTGGAAGGTCTGGAAGCCATGTACTGAAGAATTTCAAAGAATTTGGTTTGACCCAACTCAGTTGAGTTTTGCCAATAGTAAATGGCAAGGTCCCAAGCTCTAACCCTCAACTCCTTCATCGTCCTTTCTATATCCGTCTCATGATTTGCTACAAATGGTCTCAACAACGCTTCATACACAAACCCAGTTCCCTGCACCCAACCACTCGATCAAATTAAACACGTCCCTTAAGCCAAAACAACTTAATTTGCAACCTATCAAAGTATGTCATTTTTTTTTTCCTAGTTTGTTACCTTAGTTTGTGGATACCATAAGTAGATAAACAATGCTAGTTTCATCTCTCCATACATTGGCAACCTAAACAAAAGTTTAAAGTTAGTAATGGTAGATGGATTTGGAACTGCTGCAACGGTCTGAATGCTACTACACTAATTCAGCGGTCAGCTGTAATAGTTGTCACATCTTCCTTTTGGGACAATGGTGATAAATCTTTACCGACCATTATTCAAAATAGAAATGTGACCACTATCACAACTGCAAATTGCAACGTAGAACTTGTTGAGGCGGTTTTAATCCAGCACGTGATAAACAAAATGTATGATTAAACTTTAAATATTTCGACACCAAATTGATAAAATGAAACATGTGCGTTGACAGACTTACCATGAAATGAATACATCGCCAATTCTTTCAAAAACTGTCAACAGAGCAACAATGATCCTGAGGAAATGTATCAGTCAATCAAGTTAATGTTTGTTTCATGAGCTAAGACATCAAATTCAAGCATCTAGCTAGTACATAGATAACTCCATCCGTCCTAAAATATATTTCCATTTTTTGTTCTGATCAACAATAAAAAAAAATGGACATCCACTTTGAGAAAAAAAAAAAACTAAAAACAAAATGATGTACAGAATAAATATGCAAGAAATAGTGTCTAGATGATGAACCCAAAGATAAAGAGTTGGTTACCCATAACGTTATTCAAGAGGAAAGTGACCTATCAATCTACTTCAACAATGGCCTCACCAATTATAATTTAAATGCTAAGATGTTGACATAATGCTACAAAGCACAACTAAGAGTGGGTTTGACAGTGTGGTGTGGAGGTTCAACTCATTTTTGGAGCTCAAAATTGGTTTTCGTAGTGTTTGGATGTCAGAAGTGATTCTACGTTTAAACTGTCAAAACACTGAAAACTGAATTTTGATGGACGACCCAACTTTTGACATGCAAAAGTGATTCTAAATATTGACGGTTAAGAGGATGGAGTTGATGGAATGACATCAACAAATAGAATAATTCGTTGAACATGTTAACATGTCAATCAACATTTGAGACAAATCTCTTCTTATTCATACGGGCTACGAAGGAGTTTGAGATACCATGAACCAACTCAACTCATCATCCATGGCATAATATGCTAATGCTTCATGTCACTTTCATACAAAATAAATAGTCCATATGTTCCGTAAAGACAGTCTCACTTTGTTTTAGATAGACAACTCAACTGAACTTCGATCAAATATTTATGTCAATCAAATCGTTGTAAATGAAAGTTTAAAAATTGTTACTGATAAATTACTGAATGGATTATAGACAAAATTTTTTAGAATTTCACTAGTCAATTTTTGGGGGCAGAGGCAGTACTAAAAGTCTAAAAGTATACTCCCTCCGTCCCAGCTCACTTTGAGACTAATTTCATTTTGATCAGTCTCAGCTCACTTAAGACCTCCCCAAAATAGCCAACTTTTAATAATTTTATATTGAATCTACCCACCACTCATTCTCTCTCATTTTTAAAAAAAATAAAAAAAATCCTTAGCTATTATGCACACCGCTTATGTCTCAAGTGAGGTGGTACGGAGGGAGTATGTTAGACAATTATTGTAACAAAGTGTTGTTTAATGGCTTGAAGAAAGATTCTTAGTCAAAATTAAATTTTGGAAAAGAAAAATTCGATTGGCACACAACTCCAAAACACACCAGACAACTAAAGGAAGAACTAAGGTAATCAACTTTAACTTTTGGTTGATGGCATCTTAATCTTACCAATATTGGCACCAAAATCTGAGTTCTTGATTCTCAACTCTGTTATTTTCAATTGTTTTGAAACACTCAAGAGCTGGATATGCATATCCAAGAATTAACCTGTACAAACCCAGAATCAAATTAACTTCACCCTAAATTTTCCCAAGAAACAAACATCCCTAATTCTGTACCACTCCAGAAAATAAATATTTAAAAAAGAAAAAAAATTAGAAAATAAAATAAACATAAAAAGTGGAAAGAGATTGATGGAGGACATACACAAGACTTCTGGTAATGAGATCTCCCAACATCTTTACTCTGTAGCAAACCCCGCCTAATTATTACTCTGCAAACATTCACAAAAAAACAATGATTAAATTAGTTTTCAACAACTAATTATTCAAATAATGACATTCATTACAACAAATTGAATTTTTTTTGAATAAATTGGACTGTGATTAGCAAATCAAAGAAATACCCAGAAACAAAATGCGGATTACAAGTAAATTTCATTGATAAAAATGATACCTTGGATCTTGGGATTGTGGGTGTTCTTCAGAGAAATTAATTAATGAATTAAAAATAAAAGAAAAACTGAAGAAGGAAGAAGATGAAGGGAAAATAAAAGTAGTAATTTAGAGAGAGAAATGTGTGCAAGGTATGTGTGTTTGATGTGTTAAAGCTTCTTCTTCTTCCCGTGATTGCTTCTTTTATAAGGAGGGAACAGTTATGATTGTTTTGTTTATTGTTTTGGGGGAATTTAAAGAATTGGTAAAACTGAGTATAATTATAAACAAGAGAGAGAAAGTGAGAATTCGATTTTGGGGGAAGACTTGACATGGACGCCTTCTTCCCACTTCCCATGTCCTTATTCGGGCTAATGGATTTTACTTGCTGAAGTGAACTAGACAAACATGGGATTTCGAACCGCTCCGCCGAGCGGAGCGGTTAGTTCCACCCGCTCTACCCAATGGCTCCGATTAGAGCTACTTCATTGGATTTTGTGTTCGACGGATGAGATGTGTCTGAGCTCGGTAGGACCCACAAAAAATTGAAATCATCTTAGCCACAAAGATAATGAGCTCGCCTATGTGGCTTTGATCGGAGCCGTTGGGTGGAGGGTGGAGCTAAAATAGGTGGAGCGGTTCCGGGTCCGACAAACATGATATTATGTGCAAAAATAAATACTACTATATTGTATTTGTAATATCCAAGCCGGAACAGAGACCGGTCATTAGCATGAGTGAGGTGAGCGATCGTTTAGAGACTTTAATTTTGAAGGACTCATTTTTTATTACTAGCGGGTAACCCGTGCTCTGCACGGGAAACCAATACTATGTCTTAAAAATATTTTAATTATAGTTAACTAATGTAGTAATCATCATTTTAACTAATACTATCAATAATAAAAATTAATCTATATGATTACTATTATTATAATAACTATTATAATTAATTAATATTATTGATAGTAATCGTTAATATATATTAATAACAATGATTAATCTATATAATAATAATCATTAATATAATTATTATAATAAAATAATATTATTAATGTAATAGTTAATTGATATAGTAACTATTATGATTAATTAATATTAAAAATTAATAATCTAACTTATATAATAACTATTATAATTAACTAATACTAATAATAGTAATAGTTAATGTATGTAGCCTATTATAGTTAACCAATACTATTAATAGTAAAAAATAACTTATAAAGTAACTATTATGGTTAACTAATACTATTAATAATAATAATTAACTTATATATAGCAACTACTATAGTTAACTAATACTATTAATAGTAATAGTTAATTAATACTATTAATAGTAATAGTTAACTAATATAGTAACTATTATAGTTAACTAATACTATTAATAGTGATATTTAACTTGTATTGTAACTAATATTGTTAACTAATACTATTAATAGTAATGGTTAACTTATACTATTAATAGTAATAGTTAACTCATATAATTACTAATATGATTAACTAATAGTAGTATTAGCTAAGAATGAGTATATCAAAAGTCATTTAGATTTTAAGATAATGTTGATGTGGCTTCTTTAAAATCAAGTTTTTACTAAAATATGTCCACATGTCAAATCCACAACACTCCTCACTAACTTTAATATATATATATATATATATATATATATATATATATATATATATATATATATTTCGGTTCTAATATTATGTTGAGAGGTCTTGTGAAAAACGTGTTTTACTTTAAATATAAGAAAAACGTGTTTTTCAAAAGACGATTGCACTTTATTAAAAAACAAACGGTGACATTTTCGTAAATAACCGGGAGGATCGTAAATGGTGAGTGCTAATATTACAAAATGCCAGTAATTCAAACTGACGTTTACAAACATTAAAATTGACACTTTTCATAAGTGTTAGTGTTTAAAAGTGTCAGCCGTTACACTGACACTTATAAAAATTGATACTGACACTTATTAAAAGTGCCAGTGGTAGTGTCAATAAGTGTCAGTGTACATGGCTGACACCTTTTAACACTAACACTGACACTTACGATCAACGCCACTTTGCGCAGTGGTAAGGAGATTGGGAAGGAAGTTGTACCGGAGGATCCAGTGATTGAGGTCGAGGAGGTTGTGCTTGAGGAGGCCCCGGAGGTGGAGAAGAAAGCTACACCAGAGCCTATAGACACCCCGATCTCGCACCCCTAAAACCAACCTTAATTCGGTCTAAACCCTAGAATGACCTAAAACCCTAGATAGGGCGGTTTGGGACTACCGACCGCCTTATCGGTGCATTGGATGAAGAAACCGAGTCCGAGATTGTGATCAAACAACTTCTCATTTATTACAAAAATGTCACCGCACCATTTTTTAAAAAGGCGTTTTACGCTAACTTAGCGTAAAACGCGTTTTTTCCAAGATTTTCACTATTATGTTTGCGTTATTTTCATAATTAATTTTAAAGTTAAATAACAATTTTGAACATTACTCCTAAAATTTTAGTGTATTTTAGGACCGCCCCTGGAAATATCCACATCTAATAACGAGGTATACCCTTTGTTTCATAAAAAAACATTTAAATGAAATAAATGATTATTTAAAAAATTAATTTAAAATTTGAGAGTAAGAGTAGTGTTGATTATTGGGAGGAAGTCACATGTGTGAGAGCGTCTCATGTATGAGACGGGTATCGATGAAAAAAGAAATGGACTTGCCCCGCTCTATTTACAGGTGGCAAACCATTTACTCTTTTAACGAAACTCTTCTCACACGTGAGACCATCTCACATGAATTTTTGTCGTCGATTGTTGTGGGTAATGAAAGTAAAATATGGGAGAAAATGTGGATAGGAAATAGTAAGTGAAATTGTTGTTGTTGTTTTTTTTTTTTTTTTTTTTTTTTGAAGTAACAAACACAAACTTTATTAATGAACATAAATAAGATGGCGCTCCACAACAGTCGGAGGCTCATCTAAAAGTTCAGGATTTTTAAAAACGTGCAATCATCAACAAATTGCTCGCCGCAAAGAAAATGTCTAAGAACAAATACTCCCTCTGTCCCGGAATAAACGTGTTTTTCAAAGGACGCTGTCGCTTTTTTTAAAAACAAGCGGTGGCATTCTCGTAAATAACTGAGAGAATCGTAAATGGCGAGTGTTAATATTACAAAGTGCCAGTAATTTAAACTGGCGTGTATAAACATTGGAATTGACACTCTTCATAAGTGTCAGGGTTGGTGTTTAAAAATGTCAGGCATTACACTGTCATTTATAAACATTGATACTGACACTTATTAAAAGTGTCAGTGGTAGTGTAAATAAGTGTAAGTGTACATGGCTAACACTTTTTTACACTACCATTAGCACTTACGATCAGCGCTAAACAATTTCTCATTAACTACAAAAATGCCACCGCGCCATTTTACAAACATGTTGTGCGCGAACTTTAGGGAAAAACACAGTTTTTTCCTATTTTTTTCCATTACAAAAATCATTTACTCCCTCTGTCCCTAAATGAGTGTCCAAATTTCATTTTAAGGGACACTGAAAATCTCAACTTTATGATCAATTTGGTAACAACGATTCATATATAATCTTGTAATCTCATTTCCAAACCTTTAGTTTTGCACGTATAAAGAAACCGGTGAAAAAAAATTCGAAAAATTTTTTTTAGGGAGAAAGTTATGTTAAAAAAGGACACTCATTTAGGGACAAAGATTTCTTGAAAATGGACACTCATTTAGGGACAGAGGGAGTATTTATTATGATGTCATGAAGTGCGAGTATTTGAGTAATCGGTGTAATCCGACAATCTGCACCGCCCGAAATTCGGTTTCCCCTGTTTGGCAGTTGGGGGTTTTATCATTTTGTTCTGGTTTATTCCCTCCGCTCCAAATTAACTATCACTTTTAGACCAAAAATTTGATTCAAAATAATTATCACTTTTGAGCTAAATGTCCCTTTTACCCTTGCATTGAAACTTATTCTCTTTTATTAATTATCTTAGTGTGTGAGACATTAATGTAAGAAAGTTGCACACTTAATAGGGGTAAAATTTAAACTTTTGTTATTAAGTCATGATAATAATTGCATTACTTAAGAATTGTGCAAATGCCAAAAGAGACAATTATTTTGGACCAGATGGAGTAATTGATTGGTCGTATTTTCGTTTTGAGCAATACTAGGGGAACAAAATAAGGTTACAAAATCTTACTCACAAAATGAAGTGACGATATTTTATTGGTTGCGTCGATAATGGACCCGCCACACTCTAATTAAAAACACCAATAAAATCATTACACTTAGAATTTTGTGAGCAAGTTTTTATAATTTTTTTGTGCCCTATATTATTGTTTCGTTTTTATCTTTTTGGAACTGTTGCGTGTATTATGTGAAAGGTCACCTGGGGTAAAATCCGTGAGTTGGAATTTCTATATTCACGATTGAATTAAATTGGACTCGGTTTGGTTTGGGGTCAACTATTTCTTCTGGTTGGCAAATGATTTTTGCCATTATAGATGTAAAGATGGCTAGTGGAATTGGTCAATTGAAACAAAAAACTAGGTCAATTTTTTTTTTCGAAAGAAAAAAAAAACGAGGTCAATTTGGGAAATTTTCGTTGAATTGACTTAGTATGGACTTTTGTATTGGTTTTATGCAAAAATGTTGGGAGTAAGAATTAAGGAGTAATGTTGACAAAAAAATTGATGGACATACTGGAGTCTTTACAAAAAACATTACTATTTTTTGTTTTTTGTTTTTTAGGTTTTTTTAGACCATCTCCAACGGTTAGTGCAAAAATTGCACTATTCTTTATAATAGTGCAATTATTACACCAAATATTTCCAACAGTTTGCTTCAAATTTTACACTAAATAAGAAAATTTTGAAAATATTCATTATTGTTTTACATAAATAAATAATATTAGGTTGCATAATTTTACGTTGTAATATCGTTTCATATCTATCGAAAAGAAAACGAATACTTAAGAAGAAAAAGAAGAAGAAAATGGGATAGCGCAACACTAGTCCTTGCACCAAAATTTGAAGCAAAGGATAAAAGAGCAATGTTTAGAGTTCAGTTGGAGAAAAATAATGCTCTATTTTGGAGTTATAGAATGCCGTTAGAGATGATCTTAGGTTTTATAGTTATATATATATATATACATATAATATTTATATATTTTGATCCATAGTTTTATATTTTTTTTAATCGCGGATAATAATATGTTTGATGAAATAATATTGTCTTTAAAGAAAAACACAAATTTTTATGAAAATTATTTTATCCAAAACAATAGATTAAAAAAATAGTTTTATGGCTTTTAAAATGTCTGCATGTCAGTTAAAATTGCCTCTTTTTTTTTTACTATTTGGTTTATATATATATATATATGTATGTGTGTGTGTATACATATATATATATAAATAAGGGTTATACTCCAATAAGAATCATAAGCTATGCATGAAAGCGCTTGGTGGATTCTTGCTGTGGGGGTAGTATTATGAACAAGACCACTGAGGAGGCGAATGAGATTATT
This sequence comes from Campanula takesimana, assembly GCA_026119855.1. Classification (NCBI taxonomy): domain Eukaryota; kingdom Viridiplantae; phylum Streptophyta; class Magnoliopsida; order Asterales; family Campanulaceae; genus Campanula; species Campanula takesimana. Next base: position 1,387,119 of record JAOWBW010000337.1, read on the forward strand.
GATGAGTTGGCTAAGAGCACTCGGACGCATGGCAGGAGATCGAGTTTCAGACAGGTTAGTGTTGTGGGATCGAGTAGTGGTGTGACGAGTAAGCTTGAGACTGATGTAGAGGACCTTAAGGGGATGATGAAGCAATTGTTGATGGGTCCACTACAGAGTCAACAGTACCAGACTAATCAGTATAATCAGTACAGACCACCAGATGGTCAGCAGCAGCAGTATCAGAGTACCCCTCCGAGACAGTCCACAGATGATATGATTCACTCCTTAGCACAGTCGGTGAGCATAATGAACAGCAATTTCCAGCAGTATCAACAGAAGACCGATGCGAGTATTGGTAATCTAGAGAGACAGATTGGTCAAATAGCTGATGCGGTTGGGAGGTTAAAGAGGCAGAGAAGGTACATTCTAGAACAGAACCGAACCCTAAGTAGAGTGCATGTGCCATGACTTTGCGCAGTGGTAAGGAGATTGGGAAGGAAGTTGTACCGGAGGATCTAGTGATTGAGGTTGAGGAGGTTGTGCCTGAGGAGAAAACACCGGAGGAGGAGAAGAAAGCTACACCAGAGCCTGTAGACACCCCGATCTCGTACCCCTAAAACCAACCTTAATTCGGTTTAAACCCTAAAATGACCTAAAACCCTAGATAGGGCAGTTTAGGACTACCTGTTGGGTTTCGGAGTAACATGCGCAGCGAAAAATAGCATTTAAAATTTTAATAGAAATCCAAAGCCATAGATCCGTTCATATGATTATATCAAATACATACAATATGAATACTAGAATACTAACCCTTGATAACTTTGATTTCTAGCCTTTGATCTTGGTGGAGATTTAGAAACTTGATCACGAACAGAAAGCTTGAACACGAACTTTGAAGATGATGAGTTTCACCCTCTAGCGGTATCCACACCACGAACGAATATCAAGGAGCTTCTTGATCTTGGTTGCTAGACCAAAATTGTGAAACACGTTTTCACAATTAATATGAACTATATGGAATATAATTTGTGTATAATTTTGTTCTTCAATCAATGATCTCTTAGAACAAAATAATTCTCTCAAAAACTCTTTTGGAGGCTTGCAAAAACACATAGACTGATTAGGGACGAATTAGGGCTGTTTATATACAAGTTAGACCTATTCTAAATAGGTAACTTATGTCTAAACCCGCAAGAAAACGGATTAAGGAAGTTTCCCCCCGAAACCGACTGGTCCGGCCGGGTATGGAAAGTGGTCCGACCGGACCATGCCAGGTCCGCCCGGGTCCTTCCACTGGTCTGCCCGGACCTCCTCTGTTTCTAGTTTTCTTCATCTAATTCTTTAAATCCCTCAATGGTCCTTCGATCCAATATTCCAATATAGTCCTTTTTGGATTCGTTCTATTGTGTGTGACCCTCTAGGATTATACTAAGTTGGCAATGGATTCAAACATGAAACCATAAGATATGATTAGGTTCTAGAAAACCGTCATACCTACCCAAATAGTATAACTAGATACAAGTTCGCATTCCTTTAGAATATGTCACAATCCTTTTGTCCACGATGTCATTGAACACAAGTCATGGTCAACTAGTCAACTTGTCTTTGTTCAATACTTTTTCGATTCCGAATATGTTGATAATCCAAACGACATTGATCCTCAATTCATTTGAGTCAGGACGAACATTTTCATCAACATCATTCCTACGAGAGGCCCAAGCTTGACATCTCTCCGTAGAGGGACAAATCCATTTAGCTTATTATTCTTCCCAACGTGAATCCAATTATGCCAATCATACCCTTTACAACTACCCTATTAAAGGTAGCGTTTGAATATGTCAAACATAATGTTCATCAAGTGGAAGACCATAATAACTTCATGTCTAAGGATTCGAATGACACAACTAATATGAGATATATGTATGACATTGACCATGACATAAATCTCATAGAGCGGGTCATGTCCAGTACTAAACAAGTACCCATAAATCTAACATGATCATCCCATGATCATTTAGCCTTTATACTAATACCAAACAAGTAATAGGGACGGAGATTATTATAAGTAAACATGAACAGCAATAATAATCAAAACACCTCTTTATTAATATGAAATAAGTGATAACAATTACAACGTTTATTAAACGTGCCTAGGGCACCAACACCAACAATCTCCCACTTGCCCTAGGCAAATCTCCCATGTATCTAATACCCATGGACCTAACATGACCATCATGTTTAGCTTGTGGAAGTCCCTTTGTTAGCGGGTCCGTGACATTATCATCAGTAGGTACTCTGCATATATTCACGTCTCTCCTATCAACGATCTCTCGAATGATATGAAAACGTCTAAGTATGTGTTTGGATTTCTGATGTGCTCTTGGTTCCTTTGCTTGAGAAATAGCACCATTATTATCGCAATAAAGGTCTATTGGATTATCAATACTAGGAACCACTTCTAGTTCAGTCATGAACTTCTTAATCCAAACAGCTTCCTTTGCAGCATCCGATGCAGCAATATACTCAGCTTCCGTTGTAGAATCAGCGGTTGTACTTTGCTTGGAACTCTTCCAGCTTACAGCTCCACCATTTAACATAAACACAAAACCCGATTGCGATCGACTGTCGTCTTTATCGGTTTGGAAGCTTGCATCCGTGTAAGAATTTACAACGAGATCATCTTCCATTCCTCCATAGACCAAAAACGAATCTTTAGTCCTTCTCAAGTACTTAAGAATCGCTTTTACAGCCATCAAGTGATTTTCAACGGGGTCGGATTGATATCTACTTGTCATGCTCAAAGCATAAGATACATCCGGCCTAGTACATATCATGGCATACATGATGGACCCAATTGCCGAAGCATATGGAACATCATTCATTTTCTCACGCTCATCTTTTGTCTTAGGACATTGAGTCTTGCTTAGAGAAACTCCATGTAATACTGGCAAGGTTCCTCTCTTATAATTTTCCATGCGGAATCTTCTAATGACCTTGTCAATGTATGTACTTTGGCTTAAATCAATTAGCTTCCTTGATCTATCTCTGTAGATCTTAATGCCAAGTATATATGCGGCTTCACCCATATCTTTCATTGCGAAGCACTTTCCTAACCAAGTCTTTACGGACTGAAGTGTAGGAATGTCGTTTCCAATGAGTAATATGTCATCCACATAAAAAATAATGAATAGCACTATTCTCCCACTAATCTTCTTGTATACACAAGGTTCATCTTCGTTCTTAATGAATCCAAACTCTTTGACCGATTCATCAAAACAGAGATTCCAACTCCTAGAAGCTTGCTTCAATCCATAGATGGATCTTTGCAATTTGCATACCTTAGAATCTTGTTCAAAACCTTTTGTTTGTGTCATATACACATCCTCTTGTAGCTTTCCATTTAGGAAAGCGGTTTTGACATCCATTTGCCATATTTCATAGTCATGATATGCGGCAATGGCAAGCAAAATTCTTATAGACTTGATCATTGCTACGGGTGAAAAGGTTTCATCATAGTCAATACCATGAACTTTCCTATAACCTTTCGCTACAAGTCTAGCTTTGTATGTATGCACCTTCCCATCCATGTCAGTCTTCTTATTGAAGACCCATTTGCATCCTATGGTTTTTACACCTTCGGGCGCATCAATCAAGTTCCAAACTTGATTATCTTGCATGGATTATAATTCAGATTTCATAGCTCCAAGCCATTTATCTGAATCAGGAGAAAGCATCGCCTCTTGGTAGGTGGTCGGTGCATCATTCTCAATGATTTCCACCTCATTACTATCCGTTACGAGAAATCCATATCTCTCGGGCTCGGATCGTAACCTACTAGATCTGCGAGTTACTTGTGTAGTTTGAACAGGTTCCACAACTCCTTGTGGTTCTTGTTCTTGTTTCACTATCGGTTCAATGTCATTTTCTGGGTCTCGAATTTCTTCAAGATTTATTTTACTCCCACTGATTTCTTTGGAGAGAAACTCTTTCTCTAGAAAGACACCAGTTCGGGCAACAAAAACTTTGTTGTCCGTTTGGTTGTAAAAGTAATATCCTTTAGTTTCCTTAGGATATCCCACGAAAATACATTTATCATATTTGTGTGCAAGTTTGTCTGAGACAAGTCTTTTGACAAAAGCTTCACAACCCCAAATCTTCATGAAAGACAGACAAGGCTTCTTTCCGCTCCAAATTTCATATGGAGTCTTTTGAACCGATTTAGTTGGAACACGATTTAGTGTGAAAGCAGCGGTTTCTAGAGCGTAACCCCAAAAGGATATTGGAAGATCAACTTGACTCACCATTGATCGAACCATGTCTAACAAAGTCCGATTTCTCCTCTCGGACACACCATTCCATTGTGGTGTTCCGGGTGGAGTCAATTGTTAAACTATTCCACAATTCTTTAGATGATCATCAAATTCATGACTCAAGTATTCTCCACCTCGATCTGATCGAAGTGCCTTAATACTTTTGCCAAGTTGTTTTTCTACTTCATTTTGAAATATTCTAAATATCTCAAATGTTTAACGTTTATGTTTTATTAGGTAAACATACCCAAATCTACTATAATCATCAGTGAAGGTTATGAAGTATTGAAATCCTCCCCTAGCATTGCTACTTAATGGTCTGCATACATCGGAATGTATCAACCCCAATAAGTCGCTTGCCCTTTCACATAGCTTGGTAAAAGGTGTCTTAGTCATTTTTCCAAGAAGACACGACTCACAAGTGTCATATGACCCAAGGTAACATGAACCTAAGAGACCGTCCCCATGGAGTTTTGAGATACGCTTCTCATTAATATGACCAAGACGGCAATGCCACAAATAAGAATGATTTACATCATTAGGTTTAGATTTCTTATTTATATGATAACATTTTCATTATTGTCATTCTTGACATCCAAGATATAAAGGCCATTAAATGAATTTGCAATACCATAAAGCACATCATTTAAATAAATAGAAAATTTCTTATTCTCAATAAGAAACTTAAAAACTTCATTATCCAAACAAGAAATTGAAATAATATTTCTACTTAAATCCGGTACATAATAGCAATTGTTCAAAACAAGTATTAAACCAGAAGGTAAAGTGACTTCATAAGTCTCTACGGCTAATGCAGCAACTCTTGCTCCATTCCCCACGCGTAGGTCTACTTCACCCTCTTTAAGCAGTCTCCCATTCTTTAGTCACTGCATATTTAAACAAATTTGAGAACCACATCCGGTATCCAATACCCAAGAATCAGTGGTAGAAAGGAGAATATCTATCATATAGATTGTAAAGCCCATCCTTAATCTCGTTAAATATTTAACTTGCTTGTTAAATTCTTGAACTTGCATATTATGTGCTAGTTTTAGTTGGGTTAATTTCTTAAGTGCTTTAGAATATTAAGGTGGTTAAATGTCTAGTTTTGAATTTTAGGTCATTTGTGAAAATTTGACTTTAGGGGCCTTTTTGTTTAAAGTGAAACTTGAGGGGCCTAGGTGTCATTCTTTGAAAGTTCCAAGTATATCTTGTTGCTTCACTGAGAAAGCATTCCCCAAATCATTTTCTTCTTGTTCTTTCTCTGTTCAAAAGCTAGGGTTAGGTTTTTACCCTATTCTCGACTCCTCGAGTTTAATTATCCCTCCGTTCTTGATTCCGATCCCGGATAAATATTCGTGGCGTTGAATAGAGCATTTCCGGCCGAACAGAAGTAAGTTTCCTTGACTTTGATTTTTGACTAGGTAAGTTATTAGTTCCCCCTTGCTTGTAATAACATTCATATATGTTATTTCTGATACTTGTGCTTGTCAATTTCGTGTTTGGGGCAATTTTTGTGATACTTGTAATTTTGGGACAAAGGGAGTATAAACCTACTTTGTAAATAATGAAAGAAACTTGAAAGTGATAGTTTGAGTATGTTTGTATACTTCTGGGTTTGTTAATATGTTAATGGAAAGTTACTCCTACGTTTGGGACGGAAAATTATTCAGCCTGGGAAAGAAATAAAAATTTCGCATTTTTGTACCTTGTGCGACCGCACAAAAACCTTGGGCGACCGCCCATCTTTCTGAAAGGTTTTTCAAATGAATTGACCTGCTTGTGTGCGACCGTATAAGACACTTTGGGCGACCGCCCACTTACCCTGAAAAATAAAAGTGTTTTAAACCCAAAGTGAAATGAAACCTTACCCCTCCTAAGGCATGGAGCCTTAGTGTAAGATGTCCTAGCAAGTGTATATGTACCTTTTGGGGCATTAGAACTTGGCCTTGAACATGAGTGCTTATTGAATTAAAATGATAACTTAAGTATGAGAGTAATAACTCTTCTTTATGTCTTGAAAGTGCTATGAACAAGCACTAATGTGTTATGCTTGTCTTGAAACCAATGTTTGTGCACCTTAAGGGCATTAGAACAGAGTCTTGGACTTAAACATCCAAAGTATAGGATGATGAACTTGAAGTATAAGATGTTTAACTTTATATATGACTTGAATATCCAAAGAATTGGATTAAGACTTGAATATAAGATAATAAAATCGTGTACATGACTTGAATATCCAAAGAATTGGATTAAGACTTGAATATAAGATAATAAAATCTTGTACATGACTTGACGCCAATACATATGTATGGTAATGAACTAGAAAGTGCTATGCACAAGCACTAACTTGTATAAGACATGTTCTTGTTGTGTGTGTGTGCAAACATTGCAATAGTTGCTTGATAACAAGGTGACTTCTTGATTACTTGAAGCATGTTCCTTGTTGAGCTAGTCCACTACTTTTGGATTAGTTCTTCTCCCGTAGTTCAAGTAAATACCTACTTGTACATTCTTGTGTGAGTCCAGATGGTTCTCCTTGCTTGTTCGGAAATATATAGGTTCACGCTTATCGCGAGAGCTGGGTCTTAAGTGATAATTGGGTCCCTATGTATTTGCGCTGGACCCCTTACTACCGGCCATAGTAAGGGCATAGCTTCCTTGGTTGGAGAAATACGCCTGACTTAAGTGAATGCTAAACTCTTGAACACCACGTGAACACCTCGTGAGTCTTGGTCTTGGGAATGACACTGGTTACCGGGTCTTCTTATATGTACTGCATAAGCAGGTTCTTGTTATTGATCGTGATTGTCAAAGTAATACAAGCTATGAGAACATGGTATTCTTGGGAAGAATAAGGAAGGAAGCAATATCCTTTATAACTTGCTTGTTTAGCCTTATATGCTATGTGATGAGTGGCTTAGCCTCTCATATACTTGTTACTTGATGATACTTGATACATGATTACTTGAGTATCTACTTGAATTGCATGATAACATGTCATGTAGTTGCATCTAATAGCTTACTGAGATTTATCTCACCCCGTTCCTTGTTTAATTATTTTACTTAGATCAAAGGAAGGCTAGTGATAGTGCGAAGTGAGGCTCGACATAGCTGGGAGCTTACTACGCAGGTGGTTATTCTTTTGGGGATCGTGGTCCTTTTACATTTTGGTGAGGACGATGTATTATGGGTTATGTAACTCAGTACTTTTGGGTAGACTTGTTGTCTCTTGTTTTCTCTAGACATCTTGTAATGCCAGCATATGTGCTAGGCATGTTTCTGCTGTGTATAATCATGTTTGGTTTAAATTTTCTTATCTAGAACTCGTGTTGTGAGCTATCTTAGCTCCTTACTCTAGAGTATATATATCATGTCAGTTTGTTATAAACAGTTGTCATCCAGTTTCTTGTTAAGTTTCTTGTTCCTTGTAATTCACTCCCACCAGGTTCGAGGTTCTACTAGGGGATCCCGGGACCTGGGGGCGTGTCAGGTTGGTATCAGAGCTACCCTGGTTTAGCTACCCTGTTTAGCTACCTTGGTTTTCTCTAAGTCTGGATAGGGTCTATGGCCTAGGTATGGGTTAGTCTTGGGGTGTTATTAACGCCGAGTGTTTACCTACAGGTACAATGAGTTCTGAAGGTACAAGTGGTAGTAATCAGCTGAGATCTGTAACTCCTCAAGAAGAGATGGTTGATAATATAGACTGGGATTATCCTAATCGACTTACAAGGTTCTTGAAGTTGAAACCTCGTAGCTTTGATGGGGAATTTGATGCTAAGAAGGCAGAGGAGTGGATTGAAAGTATAGAGAAGATCTTTACAGCCTTGAGATGTGCAGGAGGTGATAAGGTAACATTTGCAACCTTTAAACTTGAGAAAGCTGCTGAACATTGGTGGCAAGTTCTGAATAAAAGCTGGGAACTGGAAGGGGTACCACAGACTTGGGAGAATTTTCTTAAAGCATTCACAGTTTATTCCAACAGTGGTTCAAGACAGAAAAGAGATAGAATTTCTTAATCTGGAGTAGGGAAGCTTGATAGTGGGGCAATACTCAACCAAGTTCATAGAATTGGTGAGGTATTGTGATCACTTAGTTCCAAATGAAGCCAAGAAGGCACAGACGTTTGTGAAGGGGTTGAGGACTGAGTATAGGAAGCAACTTCTTTCTCTACAGCTTACTAGTTATCATCAAGCAGTGGAGAAGGCTTATGCTATTGAAAATGACATTGAAGAACACAAGGTGAAGTTGGGAACAACCATGACAGGTCGTGATTCAGAGAAAGCACAGGGATCTGGTTCTAAGGGTGGTAAATCTAACCACCAGGATCGTCGATTTCGACAGCCATCTGAAAGTAAAGGTAGTGTATCAACTGGTTCCAAGACAACAGTTCAAGGTTCCAAGAGAGTGTGTGGTTATTGTTTGAAAGAAGGCCATTCTGAAGACAAGTGTTGGCTAAAGCAAGGAAGATGTTTATCTTGTGGTGAAACTGGGCACTTTATCAAGAATTGTCCAAAAGGCAAGGGAAGTCAAGTTGGGGGTTCGAGTCAACAGGCCTCAGGTACTAAGAGAGATAGTGGGGGTTGACCTAAAGTTTAGGGTCGAGTGTTTGCTCTAGATCAGCAGGGTGTAGCTGAGTCTTCTGCGGTCATAGGAGGTACTATATTACTTTCTAGTACGAGAGCGCGAGTCCTGATAGATCCAGGCTCATCTCATTCTTATGTGGCATCTCATTTTGTGTCGCATTTGCATGTTCTTCCTGATTCTATGCCTTATGTGCTAGAAGTATCTTCCCCTATGGGAGATTGCATGTTTGCTTCTGAGGTTTACAAGAAATGTGAGGTTCTTGTGGGTGATCATGCCCTTCTTGCTGACCTAGTCGTGTTACCTATAAGGGAGTTTAACGTGATTCTTGGCATGGATTGGCTTTATGTGCATCATGCATCTGTTGATTGTCATAGAAAAGTAGTAACTTTTTCTATACCTGGTTTGCCTGATTTTACCTTTGAAGGTGATAGGCCTTTATGTGCTATACGTGTTATTTCTGCTTTAAAAGCTAGAAAACTTTTATCTCGTGGTTGTGCCGGGTATCTCGCATGTGTGCTTGACAAGAGTTTATCTGTTCCTAAGATGGAAGATATTCTTGTTGTGTCTGAATTTTCAGATGTGTTCTCTTCTGAGTATAACATGCCACCTGATCGAGAGCTTGAGTTCTGTATTGAGTTATTACCAGGTATAGCACCAATCTCTAAAGCACCTTATAGAATGGCTCCAGCTGAGTTGAGAGAATTAAAAACACAGCTTGAGGAATTGCTTGAAAGGGGCTTCATCAGGCCTAGTGTATCACCATGGGGTGCACCAGTGTTATTTGTCAGAAAGAAAGATGGGACTCTGCGATTGTGTATTGATTACAGAGATCTTAATCAGGTAACTATCAAGAATAAATATCCGTTACCTCATATTGATGACTTGTTTGATCAGCTTCAAGGTTCAGTAGTGTACTCGAAGCTTGACTTGAGAAGTGGTTATCATCAGTTGAAAATCAGATCTGAGGATATATCAAAGACAGCTTTCCGTACCAGGTATGGGAATTATGAGTTTATTGTTATGCCATTCGGTTTGACAAATGCTCCAGCTGTATTTATGGATTTGATGAACCGTATTTTCAAACCATATCTTGATTGTTTCGTGGTGGTATTCATTGATGATATTCTTGTATATTCTAAATCACGGGCTGAGCATGAACAACATCTCAGAGTGGTATTGCAAGTTCTTCGTGAGAAACAATTATTTGCAAAATTCAGCAAGTGTGATTTCTGGTTAGAAGAGGTTTCATTCTTGGGACGTGTTGTGTCTGCTACTGGTATTGCAGTAGATCCTTCCAAAGTTGAAGCAGTTGTAAACTGGAAGAGGCCAACTACAGTGACAGAGATCCATAGTTTCTTGGGCTTAGCTAGTTATTATCGGAGATTCATTGAGGGATTCTCCAAGATTGCTACTCCATTGACTAATATGACTCGAAAAGCTATTTATTTTGAGTGGAATGACAAGTGTGAAGCAAGTTTTCAAGAGTTGAAAAGGCGCTTAACTACAGCTCCAGTCTTGGCTTTGCCTAGTGGTTCTGAGAATTTCATGGTTTATACTGATGCTTCTAAAGAAGGATTGGGTTGTGTTCTGATGCAAGATGGCAAGGTAATAGCTTATGCTTCTCGAAAATTATCTCCTTATGAAAAGAACTATCTTACTCATGATTTAGAGTTGGCTGCGATTATTTTTGCTTTGCATAAATGGAGGCATTACTTGTATGGAACCAAATTTGAAGTCTTTACTGATCATAAAAGCTTGAAGTACTTGTTTTCTCAGAAAGAGCTTAATATGAGACAACGTAGATGGATGGATAAATTGAAGGATCATGATTGTACTATCCTTTATCATCCAGGGAAGGCAAATGTTGTGGCAGATGCACTGAGCAAAAAGACTTATATTTCTTGCTTGATGATTCGTGAATGAAAGATGTTTGAAGACTTGTGTGATTGGAGTCCTTGTGAATCAAATCATGGATTTATCCTTGCTAATATAAAGGCTACTTCAGATTTACTCCAACAAATCAAAGAAGCTCAGGTAACTGATTCCGAATTGCAGAAAATTATTAGTGGAATTAATGAAGGAAAGCAACCAGATTTTTCTTTCAACTGTGATGGAATTCTTACCTTTCGAGGCAGAGTTTGTATTCCAGTTGATCTTGAGATTAAGAAGAGAATTCTTGAAGAGGCTCACAAAGCCAAGTATACTATTCATCCTGGAAGCACTAAAATGTACCAAGACTTGAAGAAACATTTCTGGTGGAACAATATGAAAAGAGAAATTGCTGAGTATGTGTCCAAATGTTTGACTTGTCAACAAGTAAAAGTGGAACATCAATGTCTAGCAGGTTTGTTGCAACCATTAGAAATTCCAGAGTGGAAATGGGAACATATCACGATGGATTTTGTGACTGGTTTGCCACGTACCAGACGAGGCCATGATGCTGTTTGGGTTATTGTGGATAGACTGACAAAGTCAGCTCACTTCTTGTCTGTTTCCATGGGATATTCATTGTCTCAGTTGGCATCTTTGTATGTTCAGGAGATTGTTCGACTCCATGGAGTTCCTGTGAGTATTGTATCTGACAGAGATCCTCGTTTTACTTATCGATTTTGGCAAGCTCTTCAGGGTGCCATGGGTACTAAATTGAATTTCAGTACAGCTTTTCATCCCCAATCTGATGGGCAATCTGAGAGACTTATACAGATTCTCGAGGATATGTTACGTGCTTGTGTTGTTGACTTTAAAGGCAGTTGGGATACTCATCTTCCTTTGGCTGAGTTTGCTTATAACAACAGTTATCAGTTTAGCATTGAAATGGCTCCATATGAAGCTCTTTATGGCAGAAAATGTCGATCTCCTATATGTTGGGATGAAGTGGGAGAAGCTAGACTTTTGGGACCTGAAATGGTTCAACAATCAGTTGAGAGTGTGAAACTTATTCGAGATAGATTGCGCACAGCTCAGAGTAGACAAAAGAGTTATGCAGATCATCGAAGAAGGGATCTTGAATTCCAGGTAGGTGACTTTGTATTTTTGAAAGTATCTCCTCATAGAGGTATAAAGAGATTTGGGAAGAAAGGAAAATTATCTCCTCGTTATATCGGTCCATTCGAGATTCTTGAAAGAGTTGGGAAGTTGGCTTATAGAGTGGCTTTACCACCTTCTTTATCTGGTATTCATGATTGTTAGTACCCGACCTGAAAATGAGTTTATTAGGACTTTCCCAAAAATACAAGGACTTTATAGGAATTAGAAACCTTACAAAGACTTGTCCCGGATTCCCGAAATATCTCATTTATGACAAAATCTATCAAATTAGGAAGTAAATGGTTTCCTTAAAACCATGCAGAAACCCTAGCTTAAGAATCAAGCCAGCCTGCAACCTTGGCCACGCGGCCAACCTTGCTCCGCGTTGATCTTGGCCACGCGGCCACTATTGTCACCGGCTTCAACCATGGCCAGGCGGCCAACCTTGCTCCGGATGATCCTGACCATCAGATCCTCCCATCAGTTTACTATATAAACCACTCCATTCCATTGGTTTTAGGGGCCGATTTTGAGAGTTCTAAAGTACGAATTTTGGAGTTCTTAAGCACTATTTTGCTCTCTAATTAGCATTCAAACACTCAAGAAGATCCAAGGTTAATTTCTTGCCAACATAGGTAAGTTTTCTAACTTTTTCTTCGTGTTCTTGCATTATTTTTAATGTAGATCTTTTATATTCATGTTCGTACATGTTTATTCATAGTTTCTTCATATTCTTTGCATGCTCATTCATATGTTCATAATATGTTCTTCGCATGTTCTTCGTGTTCATAGATAAAAACCTTATTTATGCTATATTTAGGGTTGCGATCTTCATAATTACATGTTATTTCATAGCTGATGATGAACGAGGGTTCATCAACCCGAGGATGATCTAGGAACTACTTCTAAACCCTAAACTTTAGGTAATTCCCCCTCATTATGCATGATTCCGATTCTTCTGCCTATTCTAATTCTCTGCGAACTACGCTGACCTGAGCTTCTCACATTGAGAGGAACGTAGGCAATCTTCGGATCCGGTCTAAGTCACTAACACACTACTAACACATTCATCATGATAGAAAGACCGATCAATTCGGGCAATAGGAGTGATAACGTTCAATATTCTTCTCTTGTTGTAATTTGACCCCCGAACCCACTAAAAATGCTTTTTTCAATGTTTTGGCTTTAATTAAAACGGCGTGGCGACTCTCATAATTTTAATGTCGTTAAGAATATTCCCTTTGTAAATAAAAATAATCACAAGATACTTCCCATGCGTCGCTTCATCGGAAAGGGGTATTCACAGGGTTGATGAACCCTCGATCATCATCGGCTATAAAATAACATGTAATTATGAAGATCGCAACCCTAAATATAGCATAAATAAGGTTTTTATCTATGAACACGAAGAACATGCGAAGAACATATTATGAACATATGAATGAGCATGCAAAGAATATGAAGAAACTATGAATAAACATGTACGAACATGAATATAAAAGATCTACATTAAAAATAATGCAAGAACACGAAGAAAAAGTTAGAAAACTTACCTATGTTGGCAAGAAATTAACCTTGGATCTTCTTGAGTGTTTGAATTCTAATTAGAGAGCAAAATAGTGCTTAAGAACTCCAAAATTCGTACTTTAGAACTCTCAAAATCGGCCTCTAAAACCAATGGAATGGAGTGGTTTATATAGTAAACTGATGGGAGGATCTGATGGTCAGGATCATCCGGAGCAAGGTTGGCCGCCTGGCCATGGTTGAAGCCGGTGACAATAGTGGCCGCGTGGCCAAGATCAATGCGGAGCAAGGTTGGCCGCGTGGCCAAGGTTGCAGGCTGGCTTGATTCTTAAGCTAGGGTTTCTGCATGGTTTTAAGGAAACCATTTACTTCCTAATTTGATAGATTTTGTCATAAATGAGATATTTCGGGAATCCGGGACAAGTCTTTGTAAGGTTTCTAATTCCTATAAAGCCCTTGTATGTTTGGGAAAGTCCTAATAAACTCATTTTCAGGTCGGGTACTAACAGTAGCCCCTCGGCGACGCTTCTTGCAAGGCAATGTGGGGTCGACGATAAAAGAAGGATCCGTCTGAAACATGAGTTCCAAAAACAGATGAAAGGTAAGGGAACGGCTGAACCATGGCCAGGCGGCCAACCTTGCTCCGGATGATCCTGACCATCAGATCCTCCCATCAGTTTACTATATAAACCACTCCATTCCATTGGTTTTAGAGGCCGATTTTGAGAGTTCTAAAGTACGAATTTTGGAGTTCTTAAGCACTATTTTGCTCTCTAATTAGCATTCAAACACTCAAGAAGATCCAAGGTTTATTTCTTGCCAACATAGGTAAGTTTTCTAACTTTTTCTTTGTGTTCTTGCATTATTTTTAATGTAGATCTTTTATATTCATGTTCGTACATGTTTATTCATAGTTTCTTCATATTCTTTGCATGCTCATTCATATGTTCATAATATGTTCTTCGCATGTTCTTCGTGTTCATAGATAAAAACCTTATTTATGCTATATTTAGGGTTGCGATCTTCATAATTACATGTTATTTCATAGCCGATGATGATCGAGGGTTCATCAACCCGAGGATGATCTAGGAACTACTTCTAAACCCTAATCTTTAGGTAATTCCCCCCTCATTATGCATGATTCCGATTCTTCTGCCTATTCTAATTCTCTGCGAACTACGCTGACCTGAGCTTCTCACATTGAGAGGAACATAGGCAATCTTCGGATCCGGTCTAAATCACTAACACACTACTAACACATTCATCATGATAGAAAGACCGATCAATTCGGGCAATAGGAGTGATAACGTTCAATATTCTTCTCTTGTTGTAATTTGACCCCCGAACCCACTAAAAATGCTTTTTTCAATGTTTTGGCTTTAATTAAAACGGCGTGGTGACTCTCATAATTTTAATGTCGTTAAGAATATTCCCTTTGTAAATAAAAATATTCACAAGATACTTCCCATGCGTCGCTTCATCGGAAAGGGGTATTCACAGTGGCGACTCTGCTGGGGACTACTTTGAAACTTTTTCAAACTTAGTGGGTCTAACTTTCGTGCACATCATGATGTCTGCCATGTTCTCACATGCACCTTACACTTTGCCATGTTCTCACATGCACCTCACACTTCGCCATGTTTACACATGCACACACTTGCCATGTTTACACATGCACACACTTGCCATGATTACACATGCACACACTTGCCATGTTTACACATGCACACACTTGCCATGTTTACACGTGCACCTCACACACACTTGCCATGATTACACATGCACCTCGCATACTTGCCATGTTTACACATGCACCCGTGCACCCCGCAATGTTAATACTTGTACTCTGTTAATACTTGTACTTTGTATGTGCCTTGTATCCTTGTACCCCTGTTATCTTCGCTTTAGTATTAGGGTCAAACAAAACTCTGCTATGCTCCCTTGTACGTGGCTCTCTCTCCCTCTCTCATGCATTGCATTGCATCATCCTAACATCAAAAACTTCTCTCTTTTCTCCTTAAAAAGAATTAGTTTCTTACCACACACTACCACAGTCTGTGTCAGCACTGCACAGGTCCCCATTACCCGGAGTATTCGATGTGCAGGAATTTGTGTGCTACTGCCGCACTCTTTTCGAGTCACTCGTCTATTCCACTCACCGTCTACGGTGGGAACCTTTTACCTAACCCGTGTCAACCCACACTAGTATAGGTAACACACCTAGGTTTTGACCGGTTGGTTTGGCTAGCTTTTTCTTAATAGTCAATTAATGTGCTGTCTATGTCGAGTCATCCCCAAGTCAATGATGAATCGAGATCTTTGAGAGAAAGTGCACAAAAAAGTGATTTCCCTACAAGGGACGTGCCATGGTGAGATGAGTGTTTGTTGTTAAGATCTCCGCTCATCATTAACTTGCGTAGGATGTAACATAGACGTCACGTTAAATGCCTTTAAGGAAGGGTTAGTCGTAGGATCCGATGGTTGGTGGAAGCCGCTTGCCCTATAGGACCCTCGCCCAAATTATCCGTTTGGGGGTGTGGAATACAGGTGAAAAACGAGGGGTCTATAGACGTAATGATGGCCTCCACTGATCATAGTCTTCTAACTAGTTGCGAAAAAGGGGTACCCCTTCCAACCAATTAGGATGTAAATAATGTATGTTTTTGTAAATTAAAATATACTTTGCATGAGCCTTCCCCCTATCCTAAAGCTTCATTACCCTTCAACCTTTCAGCAAAGCAAGTTTGGATCCGATCGGGTGGTCGACTACAACGCGAAGCTTCTACTCCGTCCACGTTCTCAGTCTCATCATCAGCAATGTCAACTCCCGCTTCAGCTTCAGCCTCTGCTCCTCCTGCTAGTGCCGCCGAGCTCAACACTGAGGCTACTCTCAATGGTATTCCCCCAAGCCTCCAGAACTTCCTCGCCGGTCTCGAAGCCAAGATCAAGAATCTCGAAGAAAGCAACAAGATGTTGGAAGATCAGAACCAACAGTTGAAGGGTCACATTCAACAAAAGGGAACTAAACTGGTGCCCGATGGCGAGAATTTCATTTATGTCGAGGATGAAGAGGTCAATACCAACTGTCTCCTCAACACCAATGCTACTGCCTTCCCATTCCCAAGCTACCGCAATGTTCCACCTCCTTCCCTCTACACCCAACAAGGTTTCACTACCATGAGCAAGAACAAGGCTGTCTATGAACCTTCCCCTGAACTGCTTGGTGGCTACCTCTCTGCTAGCAAACTACCCGCACCCTCGTTGCCTCTGAGTATTGGGATGGCCGCTGCTACTACTTCCACTACTCCTCCCGTCATTCTGTTAGAAACTATCCCCGACATCTCCAATCACCCTGTGGTTATGGCCATGCAAGAGCAAATGCGAAAGTTGATCGAGACCGTTGATAAGCAAAGTGCACCGACTACCAAGACAATCAACCCTAGCCAAGTGGGGGCTCTCCCCAAGGATTTCAAGATGCCTAAGGTGGTAATGTTTCATGGTGACTCGTGTCCTAAGACTCATTTGGATAGTTATGTGTTGGCCATGAGGGCTCGTGACTGCACCAACGGACAAATGGCTCGCGTATTTCATAGCACTTTGGATGGTATAGCTCTGCGTTGGTTCTTGGGGATAGAACCAAGCGAGAGGCAAACGTGGGATCAAATCAGCGCCATTTTCTGTGGAAAGTATCAAGCTAACTTGGATTGGCATGTGAATCGAACGGATCTTGAGAACACTATGCAAAAGCCCGGCGAGGCTATTTATGATTTTTACAAGAGGTGGAACCATCGGTTGTGCGAGGTCCAATACCCACCAAAAGCAAAGGAGCAGAAGCAGATTTTCTACAAGTGCTTGCTACCAGAGATGAAAGCAGCTATAGGTAATGGTTACTTCCCTGATTTGCGGGAAATGGTTGACGCCGGAGTAAGGTACGAAGCAGGGTTCACTGGGATTGTGCCGCCAAAGGAAAGTCCAAAGACCAACAACAACAACTCCTTCCGCTACAAGGCTCCTACTGCGCCTGCGCCTCCTAGGGGTGGAAAGGAGGCCGTCGGCCAAGTGAATATGGTCCAAAAAGAGGTCCCGCTAGATGTCCAAGCCGTAACAAGGAACGGGGCTCCGCCGCAAAGAGAGAGGGAACACTTTGACGATTTTGGAATGCCTATGGGGAAAGTCTTTGACGTGTTAGTCAAGAGAAGTCTTATCAAGCCTTTGGAGAATTACCAGCCCGCCTACCCAAGAACTGATTTGGACGCCTCCAAGTTCTGCAAGTATCACAAGCACATCGGGCACACAACGGATGGTTGTATTCAATTGAAGCGCGTAGTACAAGGGTTGATCAATGACAAGAAGATTGAGAAGCCGAAGGGTCCTAATGTGGTGAATAACCCTCTTCCTAACAATGGGGGTGGGGTGAATATGGTGCAAACATGCGAGATTAGTATCCTCGAGCTCATGGATGCCTTCAATAAGATAGGGCTCACGATGGTGGATATCTTCATGGCATTAGTGACGTTAGAAATACTCGAACCATTAGAAGGACATCTCCCCCATCTTGGTTGCGATTTGTCAAAGTTTTGCCACTACCACAAGTGCACCGGTCACACTACCGAAGAATGTTTTGAACTCAAGAAAGCCGTGCAAGAGCTCATCCACAAGGGAGTAGTCGAAGACCCTAGAGATTATGTAGCTAGCAATGTACTCATGGTAGAACTTAGTGAGATCACTGATCCGGCCAAGCCTGTTGTGGCGGACTGTGATGAGATGGGTTGTATTCCAATGACTAATAATAAAGAATCTTCTTGCTACTTGTTGTCTTTAGAAGAACTAGTGAGTGAAGTCGAATCTCTAGAGGAAGAGAGCCCCAAGCCCTCTCAACCTATTTCTTGGGCCGAAATCTTCGAGGAGGCCGAAAAGACCGAAGTTTCGCCCCCTTGTCATGACTCGCCATTGTCTTTGGAGGAGCTACGTGCAGAAGTTTGTCTCCTTACAAGATCCGGTCAAGTGTACCAATCCGACCCGAAGGGCGCAAAGAAAATCTTTGGAAAGGAACCCGAGCAAACCGACCTAGACAAAGAAGACCCTATCCTCACTCAACTCAAACAAACCCAAGCCCATATTTCACTATGGTCCCTACTCACCTCCTCCCTAGCCCATCGCCTCATGCTCGAGAAAAACCTCGCCGCCACCATGGTACCATCCACTATTACCCCGGAGGACGTCACCCACATGATTGGTAATATCCACTACGGAAACATCATCACTTTCTCGGAGCTAGACAAGCCAGCGTTCGGAGTTGATCATAACGAGCCTTTATACATCACTGTCGAGGTAAATGGCAAGAAAATCCCCCGTGTGTTCATTGATAATGGTTCTGCAATTAATATCCTGCCTTCAAGGATGATGGATGTGGTTGGCATTCATGGTGTTGATTTACGCCCATCCAAGCAAACCATCAAATCTTATGACTCTACATGCCGTGCCGTGATAGGCGAAGTCACCTTGTCCATTACCATCGGAACAAAGATCCTGCCAACCGATTTCCACGTCATAGACATCCCCGCAACCTTCTCACTCCTCCTCGGCCGGCCATGGTTACATCAGTCGGGCGCTGTCCCATCTTCCCTACACCAGTGTGTGAAGTTTCAATCTGGTAATGAAGTGACCATCATCTACATTGATCTCATAACTACCCAAGGGACGGACACCAAGGGCGTTCCTGTCTTACAGATTCAGCATGGGGAAGAGAGCCGACTCTTCAATGGCTTCGAAATAGTCGCTCAAGCACAGATCTGCACCATCGACCTCACCAAAACAACGGACAAAGTGGCACCTGTTGTCAAGATACTGCGTAACATGGGTTTTATACCGGGCCTGGGGCTAGGTAAGAACTTGCAAAGCCCCACAGAATTGGTTGAAGAGGTTAATCATCGAGGGTTGTTCGGTCTAGGATACACCCTTACTCCTGAAGACAAGATGGAGCAACAAAGGATATAATTGCTTAAAAAGATGAAGCTTCCCTGCAAAAAGCCTGAAATGCGGCCATATCGCCTGTCCCTGAATAGCTACTTTGTCAGGGAAGGCGAGGAGTTTTCGTGTTTTGAGTTCGCCGAGCCATGGATTGACCACACCGGGAAATTGCAAAAAAGGGTTCGAGATTTTCAGAGACGTAGAATTCGATCGGTCCAACATGAAGCTGACTTACATGGAATATGACAAAGCCACGGGCAGAGTTAGAACCATCAGGCATGAGTACTCCACCAAGGTTGCAGATGACTTGGCAGATCAACTTGAAGCCGCAACCCTTGACAAGCCAGCAATAGAAGCCGCAGAAACTCCAAGTTTGACTGAGACGTGGGACGGCCAATATCTGCTTCAACATATGGGTAATCTGGGGCTGCACGAAGACATGGTTGCCGTCATCGGGGATGATTCTGAAGATAAGGTGGACCCAAGGACATTGGTGGTACCCATGGGGGACAAGCTCAAGAATTGGTGCATCATTGGGGGACCTATAGCTACTCCGGAATTTATGATGGGAACACTGGGGCTTACTCCTTCTCCTGTCGCCACTCATACAGCATCTCCTGTCACTCACCCAAAATCCCCGTCCCCAGAGTCTAGTGTTTTACATTTGAATTTGAGTCTTCCTCTAAGTCTGACGACCTTACGTCTGAAGACTATGATCTTGTTGCAAACGCTATTTTCCCTTTTGCCATGAATGAAACCCTCGACCTTTCCGAGTATCCCTCCATAGTCACTCTTTTAACTGATAAATTGGCTAATAATCAAACTAATGATATACACTTAGTTAATAATGATTCATTAGAAGAGGCAGACACAGACACATTAAATGATGAATACATTAAAGAAATATCAGAACAGGTTATTAATCAAAAAGAATCTCGAGCCCAAGCTGCCGATGAGGTGTTAACATGCGTGAATTTGGGAACCGAAGCTGAGCCTAAGGAAACGCAGATTGGGAGTTTCTTCAGCGGAGCCGAAAGGGAAGCACTGATTGAGCTACTCAAAGAATATGTGGATGTGTTTGCATGGTCTTATAAGGACATGCCGGGGCTCGACAACTCGATCGTAGAGCACAGAATCCCGACAGCACCAGACGCTAAGCCAGTCAAGCAGAGCTGCGCCGCATTAAGCCGGAATGGTCTTTGCAAGTGAAGGAAGAGATTGAGAAGCTACTCCGTGTGGGTTTCATCAGGGTGATCGAGTATCCAACTTGGTTATCAAATCTGGTGACTGTCAAGAAATCCAACGGTAAAGTCAGAGTATGTGTAGATTTTCGGGATCTCAACAAAGCTACGCCAAAGGATGACTTCCCCTTGCCAAATATCGACATGTTGGTGGATGCGACCGCCCACTATGAGGTCAAGTCGTTTGTGGATGGGTTTGCCGGCTATAACCAAATCAAGATGGCCGAGGAGGACCAAGAAAAAACAGCTTTCACCACCCCATGGGGGACTTTTTGCTATACGGTCATGCCATTTGGGCTGAGGAACGCTGGGGCTACCTACCAACGGGCAGTTACGACTTTATTCCACGATATGATCCACAAGGAGATTGAGGTGTACGTAGATGACATGATTATACATTCAAAAGGGTCTGGGGGCCAACACTTGATAGATCTCAGAAAATTCTTCAACAGGTTAGAGAGCACGCCATGCGTTTGAACCCGGCAAAGTGCACCTTTGGAGTTCGTAGAGGAAAAGTATTAGGTTACATGGTCACCGAAATGGGATCGAAGCCGACCCAAGGAAGATTCAAGCCATCCTGGAGATGAAGCCGCCCCGTACCGAGACGGAGATAAAAGGATTCATGGGACGCCTGCAATACATCAGTCGGTTTATCAATCAGCTGACCACCATATGCGAACCGATTTTCAAACTGATGAAGAAAACAGCCAGTGTGGAGTGGGATCATGACTGCCAGATAGCCTTCGAAAGGATCAAACAATATTTGGTGAATACCCCAATCCTGCGCCCGCCGCATAAGGAGAAGCCGTTGCTACTATACTTAACTGTGACAGATACCGCCGTCGGAGCCATGTTAGCGCAAGAATCCAAAGATTCCCGGATTGAGAATGCAGTGTACTTTGTCAGTCGAAAGTTACAAGGTAGCGAGCTCAATTACTCCGCGCTCGAGAAGACCTGCGTAGGCCTAGTATGGGTGGTGACGAAGCTCAAGCACTACATGGTATCCCATCCGATCTTACTAGTCTCGAAAATGGATCCTATCAAGTACCTGTTCGATAAACCATCCCTTTCTATGAGACTCGCTAAATGGTCAGTATTCTTGGGAGAGTTCGACATTACTTATGTACCGAGGAAGGCAATCAAGGGGAGGGCAATGGCCGATCAGCTCGCAGACGCTCCGAGCACTGAGACAAGAGGACCCGACCCCGAGTTCCCGGATGATGACATTTTCGCAATTGAGGTCGCAGAAAGGTGGCAATTATTCTTTGACGGAGCTGCAAACAAACGAGGGAATGGAGTCGGACTCCTACTTATTGATCCCAAAGATGAGCACACTCCCATAGCCATCAAGCTAAACTTTTCAACAACCAACAACGCCGCCGAGTATGAGGCGTGTATAGCCGGATTGGAGGCCGCCCTAGAACGCAACGTGAAAGAGTTAGAAGTGTATGGAGACTCTGCTTTGATTATTAACCAAACGGCGAAGAAATGGAAAACTATTGATCCTTGCCTGCAGCGGTACCAAGGTTACATGGATGAGTTGATAGCACAGTTCAAAGAAGTTACCTTCCATTTCCTGCCGCGAGACAGAAATAGGTTCGCGGATGCTCTAGCTACATTGGCCTCCTTAGTTGAAATTCCAGAAGGAAGGTCCGTGAAACCATTCAGGGTTGGACGAAGGGAGAACCCCGCCTATTGCTGTGAAATCCAGATCGATGCAGAGGTAAACGGAGATCAATGGTACGCCCAAATCTACAAGTTCCTTAAGCACGGAGAGATGTCCTTTGACGGAGATGTGAAGGCCAAGAGTCTGCAAGCACTCAAAAGGTTGGCGGGGTAGTTTGTGCTGTTAGACGATACTTTGTACAAGAGGCATTACGACGGTCTGTTGCTCTTATGTGTCGACAACAAGAAAGCTGAAGCAATAATGGAAGAAGTACACAACGGGTTGTGCGGACCCCACATGAATGCAAGGATGCTTAGACAGAAGATCACTCAGCTGGGCTATTATTGGATTACCATGGAGACAGACTGTATTCAATGGGTTCGACGGTGTCACAAGTGCCAAGTATGCTCCAACCTCAACCACATCCCCCCACACGAATTGTATAGTTCCACCACGCCTTGGCCATTCGCCACGTGGGGTATAGACATTATTGGGAAGATCTCGCCGGCCGGTAGTAATGGTCATGAATTCGTCCTCGTCGCGGTCGACTACTTCACAAAGTGGGTCGAAGCTCAGTCTTACAAGGTGCTGAATTCCAAGAAGGTAGCGCAGTTTATCAAAGAGAACATTATGTGTCGGTATGGGGTTCCTAACCTCATTATATCAGATAATGGCAGTCATTTCGAAGCCGAGTGTGCTCGCTTGCTTGTAGAATTCAAGATCGAACGAAAGAAATCTTCCCCATACTATCCACAGACTAACGGCGCGGTT
Organism: Campanula takesimana; assembly: GCA_026119855.1. NCBI lineage: Eukaryota > Viridiplantae > Streptophyta > Magnoliopsida > Asterales > Campanulaceae > Campanula > Campanula takesimana. The sequence continues at coordinate 1,410,197 of JAOWBW010000337.1, forward strand.
GAGGCGGCCAACAAGACGATAGAGCAGATAATTCGCAAGATGGCTTCGCAAGGACGGGATTGGCCCGAGAAGTTACCATTAGCACTTTGGGGGTACAGAACGTCAGTCCGCACCGCTACTGGAGAGACCCCTTACGCTTTGACATACGGCATGGAGGCAGTGCTCCCTATTGAGTTGGAGGTGCCATCTTTGAGGATCTTGCTCGAGAACCAAGTGAATGAGGTAGAATGGCTTCGTAGTCGCTATGATCAGTTGGCAACGCTCGACGAACGCAGATTGAAGGCCATGGAACACATCCGGGCCTATCAAAGGAGAACGACAAAAGCCTTCATAAAAAGGTCAAGCCTGTTGACATAAAGGAAGGAGACTTGGTGCTCAAAGCACGCTTACCCAACAAATTCAACCCCCTCGGGAAATGGGCCCCCACTTGGGTAGGGCCGTTTGTAGTACAGAAGATCTTCTCCGGAGGAGCGGTCAGAATGGCAGATTTGGATGGCAACCCGTTCAAGGAACCAGTCAACCTCAGCAAGCTCAGACGCTACTACGACTAGACAACCCCCTCTCAAAAAAAAATAAATTACTACGCACTACGCAAAAGAAGCCCGATAGACTGAAAACCCGCAAAGGGCGGTCTATGCAAAATAAGGGTGCGTACAAAGCTCGCTAGATCGAAAACCCGCAAGGGCGGTCTAGGCAAAAGTTAGAGCATTCCCCCTTCTATCTTCCCTTTCTCTAAAATCATTCTAGTCCGACTGGAGTGAACTACGGTGACCTGAGCCCCTTAGTCCTATTTGTAAAAGGGGAACGTAGGCAGCCTTTCAAAAGGTGCGGTCTAAAAAAACAAATAAACATCCAAATCTTGTCAAAGCAATAAAGATAGAAGTTGTATTTTTCTGAAAGCAAAAACTTTTATTTCCATAGTCATTGCATGTTAACACTTATTTGATGAGTCTAAGCTTGACATACTTTTTGAATAAATAACCTATTCTGAAATTGAAACTAAAACAAAAGTAAACTAAATTAAACAATGTGTTTGCAACGACTATGGAAGGATCCTCGGAACTACTCTTTAGTGCCACTCGTGCCTTCGGTCCCTTTCTTCTTGCTTTGACCACGGCGAACCTTCTTCTTGTTAGGGTTCTCACAAAACCTCCTCTCAAATTCACTAACCCCTTTTGCTTTGACACTAGGAGTTCTCCATCCTTTCTCTTCCTTGAAGTCCCCGCTCCATCTCCATTAGCCATGCTCTGACTCCTCTTCCTCTCATAAGCCATCGCCTCCTTCATCCTCAATGAACAACTAGGAGCACAGGATGCCAAAATAGTGCCCCTTAGGGTCTCTAGAGTCTGCTCCGTTTGCCCAAGTCTCTCCATAAACCAATCCAAATACTCTCGTGATAGGTAGGTGTTGTTGGAGCGTGTGATGAGAGTCCTATGGCAAAAACCGGCCTCGCCCCACATTTGAGAAAAGAGAACCGAAGCGCTATCATCCAAATGAAGTATGCCAAAAGGAAAACGGGTCCTCTCCTCATCCCAACCCTCGGGGATGGTTTGCACTAGACCGTACTGACGGAGTACTCTAGCGGGGTAGTAGAAAGTGGTCCCAGAAAATGACGGAACTTTAATCATGTACAGTCCCACTTGCTTCTCCTTCACGGAATTAATGTGCCAATGGGGCACCACCCACTTGATGTCATCGGTCACCATCTCCGCCAAGTACCTCTCCCAACCCTTGAGAGTCATTCCCTCGAACCTCTCCTCCATACCTCTAATACGATGCATCCATGGGGACACCGCCGAAGAAACCGCTGGCTTGTTTACTCGGAGCCTTTCTTGCAACCACATGGTCAAAAGTCTATCACTGCCGCACGGCATCCCGCCATAAACCCCAAGATGAGGAATCCCACAAATGATCTCCCAAGGATGGCCGGTACAATGTCATGTCCCGAACGAGCCGCATTCACCATGGTCAAACATCCCGCACTAGCACATCCGACTTCGGAAGGGAAAAGAATAGGAGCAAATAACACAAGGCAAGATGGTCCAAAGAACGGTCCGAGGTCACATCCGCATGCATGAAGTGCCTTGGCATCCAAGAAAGGTCGACGTAGCCACCCCTGCATACTTGCCAATGTCATCCGCAGGCACACCAAAGGTTATCAACTTGTCATGCAAAGAAATAAGATCAAAGGGCAACGCAAGTGTACCCTTCCCTTCACAACCGCAAAGCGCCTTAATGTCTTCATAAGTGGGTACCATCTCATTAAAAGAAAAGTTGAAAACATGAAGAGTGTCGTTCCAAAACTTCCCGCAAGCTTGCAAGAGGTTAGTGTTGGAGTTCATGTGCAAGAATGACCAAAGACACTTAATCCCATAGCGCTTCTCAAATTTCCTACGACAAGGACCGGATATCTTGGCAACCCACTTCTCCAAAGATGTTATGAAAGCTCCTTTTTCAAGTCTAGAAAGCCTTGCATTGTGATCCATGACAAAAGAAGAGCAAGTTGATGATTGGAACTCAAAATTGATCAAAAGAGCTGCTGGTACGAAGTTGAATAGGACACAAACTCCCATTAAATACTACACAACTCCCGATTCTTGCCAGGAAAAGGAAAACCGGAGGCGGCGCAGGATTTGGCCACGCGGCCACATATGCCCTTGGCCCGCGGCCGATATTGTCCTTGGCCAGGCGGCCAACTTCGTCCTAGGCCACGCGGCCAACATTGCTCCGATCTTGCCATGGCCAGGCGGCCAACATTGCTCTGGGCCTCGCCATGGCCATGCGGCCAACATCGCTCCATGCAGAAATCCAGTTTGTTTCCTCCCACTCCGTGACGGATCCATGCAACTACGTACCTGCCCCCTTCCGTGGCTCATGCATTGTATAAAATTAGGAACATTTGTAAAATAACTAGTTTGCACAAGTAGGCTCCTACAATAAATTTGCATTTTAGAAACATGATATACATACATGCATTTTATACATTGGTTCTATACATACATATCCCTCTGCTCTCTACTAGCTAACAGTGTAGGAAATAAAGATGGACCCCGCCTAATCAGAATCTTCCTCCGTGGTGTCTCCACGCCGCGCTAAAGCCGAGAGCTACCGGCACCCGAACTCCGTCCCGGACCGCTCGACCACCAAGGTGAGAAGATCCCGCACCGTTCGGAGACCGCTCACGACGCTGGGGTGATGCAACGTCGTCCCTCTGACAAGTACATGAATGGTACGCCTCCCTCAGTAAGCGCATCAACACGTTCTCCCGCCGAGCTGAACGGATATATGCCTCCCGAGTCACCTGAAAGGGAAGCCAAGGCAAATGATTACAATGCAGAAAGAAATAGGTGTGTGCAAACATGACTAATATAAAGCACAAAGCCGTACCCCAGCGTCGGGCGGAGGAATGAATGTCTCCTCAACGAGATCTGCATCAGTCGGCTCCAAGCTAAGCTCCACCTCCCGACCGCCCCTCATCACTCTCACGCTACTCGAGCGAAGGGGCATATCAACAAAGGTCTACTCCTACCTACATAACGGGCCGAGCTCGATCCATCTCCCGATAACATCCTAGCCCGAACCTGAGGGCTGATCAGCCGTGTCCGCACGTAGCCGGCATAGTCATCACTCCCTCTGTAATGCTCTGCCGAAGTAGGAGCCAAGAAAGTCGCCAACCTCGCAGGACGGAGCATATCCCGAGGAGGGTCATAAGGAGCCACGGTAACGCACCAGCCCTGTGCTGACGAACCACCCTCTCTCCAAGATACATGGCCTCCCCGGTGAGACCCACAAGCAGACCCTAGAAGCGGTCAAATCCACTACATAGGGACCCACCGAAGCCTCATTGGCGGGCTCCATGGGTAAAATCTAACCCCGATGGGCTCAGACATCGCGAACACCCTCCTCAGATCAGCAGCATCCACTGTCTTCCTATCCCGGTTTCTGCGGGGAGGAGCCCTGTTGCCCTTGCACCAGTACGACATGATGGGAACAACCTTGTTAGCACTCATCACCAACTGAAAAGGGGCGACACCGAAGACCTCGTACACCCAAGCCTGTGCATATAATGAGAGAGACATTTCAGACCAAAGATAGAGCAGAAATCTCAACAAGTGGAAAAGAAGGGTAGTCAAGAGCGTACCTCAAAGGCGAACTGGAACCCGTCAAAGGCCGACGAGCTAGCCCTCGAGCAATGGTCCAAAGCCCGGTAAATCTCAGCCAAACCAGCTCCACCCCAAGAAATCCCACCGACTAGGTCCAAGTCCACAAAAGCCCCTAGCAGTGAGTACCGGCAGACAGTAGCCCCACTCGGAAACAAAATCTCTGAAAAGCTGTACCATAAGAACAGCCGGACCAAACAATCCAAATCATACTCCCCCTACCAAAGGCTCAATAGCCACCTCCACCAAGCGGTTCACTTCCCGGCCTCCACTCCATAACCCTTGACACCTCCTCCCAGGTCAGTGTCGACCCCCAGCAGAGCCTGTCTATAGTCCCGCCGCTCCGCCAAGCTCTCATCAAAAGGCAAAGGGGTACCAGTAAACTCAACCCTGTGATGGCCGCGAAATCCGTCGGCGTGATGGTAATCTCTCCCAACTGAAGTGGAAGGTATGGGTGGTATCCCACCAGAACTCCCGGCACACCTCTATCACCGCTGCACCTCAGGGTAGCCCCGACCATGCGGACACTGTCAAAGAATGGGCCAAAGCCCATAGCCTCGATCCGAGCACGCAAACCGCCCGGTCCCTCGGCAGGACGCCCACAGTTTGCCCACAGTCACTGTGGACCCACGAGCCTTGATCCTCTGGCAGGTAAACACAGCACAGGTATGTTACCATTCTAGCAATTTACAATTCTAGCAATTAAATTCTAGCATTCCATTATTCTAGCATTTCATATTATGTGCATAAAACATACAAATGTGCGAGAAGGAGAGGAATGAAAATTCGAATTTACCCCTCTCGCGTCTCCGGAAGCCCCATCGACCAATGACGCTCAGAGTCGATGTAAAATCGTAATCTTGGGTCGAACGTAGACCGCAGCAGATTATCGCGATAATTCCGAGTCGCGGCTCGTGGTCTCAAACCGCCCCGTGGAATCAAGGGCGCCGCTTCAAAACCCGCTCCTGGGTCAGCCCCTACATTTCCTCCGCCCTGAGCATTACCGTGCCCCTCTCCTTGTTGCTCTTGTTGTGGAAGCATATACCCACCTTGGCCCGGAAATCCCTAAATAACGCCTCATTGATCCAATCTGCCATAGCTTCGAGAAGTATGTGAAAACGAAGTCTTCAAAATTCTCAAAATCCAAGCTTTCTCTCTCTA